>JAQFVV010000534.1:0-290120 GCA_028023455.1 Epiperipatus broadwayi
AGTAATAATATTTTTTTTTTTTAAAAAAAAACGTTAAAAATTGATAATAACATTTAATATTTATACTAATATGTGGTTCTATTAATAATAATATCAAAAAGAGAAGAGAGAAAAGGAATAATAACTTGAAAAATAATAAATACACATAGAAACCTCATATAAAGAATTACAAATTTTACCAAATCAACTTTATTCAAAGAGTCTAATGATGTTGAAGTCTGCAAGTTTGATAAACACTTATTCATTTCAGTTTCTGATAATTTTTTTCGCTTCACTCCTTCAGAGAGAATGACATTTATTCGTTCTTTTCCAGCTTCTAAAGCCTAAAAAAAAAAAAAAGTTAAATCAATGTTTGTATTTGTTGTATGCAATAAATGCGATCACTATATTTTTCCTCACCTTTTTATCCAACTCAACAAGCGTGACAGGAAGATTTGCTCGTAGACAACAGACAGTAATACTACTCCCCATAGTCCCTGCTCCAATCACTCCAACTTGATGAATAGGTAGTGGCTGAACATTACTGCTATTAGTGAGCAACGGACTCTATATGATATTAAAATACTCAATAAGATTTAAATCAAAAATTATTGAAAGATGAAAAAATATATATTGAAGCTATATATATATGCTTCATATTCATAAATTAAAAATCACAAAATTTTCAATTTAAAAGTTTAAATAATTGTAATAAATAAAAGTTATATAGATATTTTATATTCACAGGTCAATGTATATAGTTAATATATGAATTTTTTCTACAGTACAGGCTTTTTCATACCTGCACTCCAATATGTAATATATAGGGCGTTTGAACTCAGAATTTCACATGACCCTCAACTATCCACACTGTCTCATACTGCTAATACACTTGTTCACACACGTCTAAAAGATAAATGGTCCAGATTATCATCTCCACACATATATACAATCAATACTCAGCTCATATTAAGATAGCCAATCAACATACTTTAATGAACAGGTTTCAATCCACTCCACACCACCACTTTTCAGCTGTCCATTTCATTGAAAATCTGATGGAATGCTCAAAGACCACATTGGCGCCAACCTTCTCAACCTACCCATGTTGACCATAAGTCACTCTGACCCCTCATGTACAGGACATAATTGATCAAATGTATCAGTAGTATGAGATATTATGGATAGTTGAGGGTCATGTGAAATTCTGAGTTCAAACCCCCAATAAATTAAAATATTTTGTAAAAAGTGATAAAAGTTAATTAATTCTAAATTTAGTTTAAAAGTAGGTTAAAAGCAAAAGGTGTTTTCTTTTAACAATAATTAAAAGTGGAAATGACATTCTAGGAAAAAGTAATTAAAATGCTTGTAAACAGATTAAATTAAGGAAATGAATAGTTGGCATGATTTAATTTAAAAGGCTGTTATTTCTGCTCAAAGATAAGAACTTGCAAATATAAGCAGAAGACAACAGCAGATTCACTGGTGCTTTCTATATCCAATAGATCAAAGGAATCAAAAGATGAGCTATAGATTCACATTTTAAAGATAAGATAGCTCCACACCATATAAATAGTCCTGGGAATTATATTTGAAGATTCTGCCTTTATGCTTTTTCACTTCCATTATTCTTTGTATACTGTTGCAAAGAGGATTATTATTATTTAGTTGTTTTGCCAAATCTATGATGCCAGAGTAGAGCAGCCATCATCTGCTCCACTCTGTCAAGCTGGCAGAGGGCAGGCCTAAAAAACCCATTGCTAAATCCCAGAAAAAAGTCATCTACATGTGAAGAAGCCACCCAAAGGTGTGTCTACTATGCATTAACATATATGAATAAATGTGATGTCCAATGCTACAGGAAGAACCAGCCATCAAACCAAGATTAAATTGAGACACAAGCATTCTAAATGCATCTGAAATTGTGACCTAAACATGCCATCATCATAGCTATTGTTTAATAAAAAATGCTGCAAAGATAAACCAATAACTAAAGGACTGAATGGCAAACTTTTATGCTGTACTAAGAGGTATGAACTTTAGACAAATTTCTATTTAATCATTATTTATCTCCGATCTACTATAAATCACGGTAATGAATAATTATTAGTTTAAATCTGTTTATGAGCATCTATGAGAAGAGATTACTGTGCTGTCTTGTTTAGCAAGAAATAATTTAATCAGTGATAATTTTAAAGTAATATTTTTAGAGTATTAATTTAAAGCATATTTTCATAATCTCTGGTCATACTATTAAAGATTGTATGTTGATTAATTATTTCCACTTATATAATATGTTAAAGAGGTAAAATTTATAAATTATAAATGAAGTTCAATTGTGCTGCACAGATGATACAGAGTAAGGTTGTATTTAATATGTCTCAGATTGAGTGAGCTGTACTTTTGTTGTTGAGGTATGGCTGTCAATCCATCAATTCAGGCTATGCTAATTAGATCTGAAATTCATTCTTATGTAATGGATTAGTGAAATAATTATAAAACCATTTGTGACTGCTTGTCACTTACTTTTATTATTTGTTTAAATAGTGATGTGAGGTAGATGAACAATTCCTATCATATTATCTATTTTATTTTCATACATGCCATGTAGTGATATGTTTCCTACTGCCAGTCACTCATATGCAATACCAAATACTCTAAATAGTATGTGGTAGAAGTTTAATTCCTACTGTATGCATATAATTTACACATGTATTTGCTCTTATGTATCAATTACTGTAGTACAGATGTTATTACCTGTGTTATATAATTATTTGATTATTTTAATTGCTTTCTAATATTGTAACATAAAATTGAGCACACAGTCGATTAGTTAAATCATTCTTCGTTTATAATTATGTATTATCCTCATTTGGCAGAGTCGTCTAGCCTTAGAGCAGTGATAATGAGAGGTGTGAATGGTTACACATCTATGCAGTAGATTGGGATCCATTCAAAAACCTCTAATAATAATAACACTCTAAATTAGAAATTACCAAATCTCAATTGTTTAAAGACATTTAAGCTACCATATACTAACTATATGTGCATAAATTTAAATAATATTAATAAGATTTAGAAAGGTTGAGTTACCTTTAATTAATTTATAAAGCAATTAACTAAGGTGCCGCCACTGTGTGTTATTTTGTATATACTAAATAAATTGTTTGTCTCATTATTTTTTGGCAGTTTGTCATCATTATTCACAATTAATAACTTAAGTAAAATAGCTAAGAGTTTTTTTTTCTACCTGGTCTTATCAGGCTGTAAAAGAAAAAATTATCGGTCTGTGACATCAGAATGTGGAATGCATATGTGGATTGCCCTCGAGTGGTTTTCATGTGGATTGTGCAATTCTGTCAGTATATACACACATTTAATGCAGAAGTACTATTTTCTGGTTAATATAAGTAAGTAATCTGACTTTTTTTTTTTTTTTTTTACCATTTTAACATAATTTATTCTAGCATCTCATCTACAGAGTTACATTATAAATTTAGCAAGTCACCATCAAGTTGCAATAATATCATCAATAATATAAATATGCTCTGATCCATGATTATTTTCTCAGTTTACTTTTATGAATTATACAATCATAATATCCACTTTCACTAACAACTTGATTTAAGCAGTGAATTGTCAGTACAACCAGTATCTCTAATCTTCATCAGTTCATTTCTGACAAATTTCTGGTATATAGGATAAAGACCTAAGCAATGAAATGCACCATTTCTATTTAATCGCCAAAAAGCAAAGGTTTTAAAAATAAAGTCATATATGGTACTTCTGTAGCTCTAAAGATCTGAAATAAGTCCAGAAAATTATATATTTAGGTAAAATTCCATTGCAATTTCAGCTTCTTTAAACTTTGGAATAATAAAAATAATAAAACACTGTGACTTTTCATTGTTTATTGTGACTAATTTCAATAAACATTTTTGGACTTGCTTTATATATGTATGTTGGAATAGTTAAATAATTATATTCAACACTTGGGGTATATCCGAAGACCATTAATTTGATTGAAGAAAGAATATTTTTTGCATTTAGCTTTCTTTTTGCTTGAATAAAAACCAATTATTCAGAAACCTAAAAAGTTGGAATAGATTGATTACACTGTATCTTGGGTTTAATGACAAAGAAGGATGTAAGAGAAGCCAAGTGTTACTATCATAAAAATATTAGGTTCTCATGGATAATTCAACCGATGACGTATTACCCTGAAGGTATATCAGTCTGATGTTGCGATTTTTAAGATAACGTCTCCAAGGTATCTGCGGACACATGTAATCACTAAAATTTGTCCGCAGATCATGTGAACATGGTACGTTAAAAATCACAAGATTATACTGATATGCCTTCAGGGTAATACGTCATCGGTTGAATTATCCAGGTCATGTGATAATAACTATTCAAAAATGAAAAAATGTGACGCAGGTCAGGCAAATACTAAAAAAAAATAAAAAAAATGTACACGCATGCATCAAAATAATTTAGAAATTAAAAGTAATTAATATAATAATAATTATTCATGTTAAAAATATATAAAACAGGTTCTAGTCTAAAAAAAATATATTATAATTTATAAAACCAGTGCGTAGCACTGGAATTGGTGAGGGGGGGGCTCTGATGTCTTTGGCGAGCCGAAGGCTTGGTGTACACCTATATCAGACATTGTATTACTCTCATAGCTGTAATTTTTATAATTGCTGATGAATTTACAAAAAAAAAATTTCTGTATGATATAATTCAGAAATTAAAAATAAAATTAAAACGTAATTCAATGTAAGTTTGAGAATTGTAGAAATATTAACAAAATATTTTTGTAAATTTTAAATAAACAGCTAAATAAAAAAGACGCGATTTAATGCAAATCTGGTATTAATGGCATGGAGAAAACATTTTATCACAAGCTCGCACTTTTACATGCATTTGGTAATTTTAAAAACGTACTGTATATTGCAAATTTGTTTTAAAAAATTATTGAAAATTATTTACACATTAAACGTAATTCAATGTAAGCTTGAGAATTGTAGAAATATTAACAAAAAAATTTTGTAAATTTAAAATAAACAAATAAAACACTTTACCCGAATTAATGCGAATCTGGCATTAATGGCATCCTTGGAGAAAATGTGTTATCACATGCATTTGGTAATTTTAAAAACGTACTGTATATTGCAAATTTGTTTTAAAAAATTATTGAAAATTATTTACACATTAAACGTAATTCAATGTAAGTTTCAGAATTGTAGAAATATTAACAAAAATTTTTTGTAAATTTAAAATAAACAGATAAATAAAACACTTTACCCGAATTAAGAGCTCAAAAAAGTAACTGTGATGCCATGGATAGCAAAATCACAATAGACAGAAAAATCAAAAAATTTCCCAAACCTCTCTATGAATTTTAAATCTCGCGGGTGAAAAAAAAAATTGACTCTCTGATGGATTAATCACACCAGTCACTTGGTTGCCATGACAACGTTGTCATGCAAAAATCGACGATGTCTACCCGAGGGGAAATCGGTAAGTGCAATACGTCATCAGTTGAATTATCCGTGAGCATACTTGTTTTAAAAATATTGTTATTCCTTCAGAAACAGTTTGATAAAAATTGTTTTTAAATAATTATAATCAGCTATGAGGGCATAAATGTTTGACAAGATATATATATATATGATTAAGTATCTCAAATTGATCTATGTATATCTTACACACTTGAAAAAAGTGATGTGAATGTTTCAAAAATGCATCCAGAATAAGAGATGTTGGTCTGACCTCTGGGCTTGTGATATGGTTGAACCAATATAAAAAATGCATTGAAATAAAAACAAGACAGAAATATATATATATTAGATGATTATTAGATTAGATGTAGAATGATTTCTCTTTATATGAAATGAAGAGGTTCTAATACAGAATGTAGATTTGGCAATCCTTTTAGTCATGTTAAATATTTTTCACCATTTTATAACTTTTCATATTACTGTAAGCTTAATTAATTTTTCTCATCCATGATATCCTTTTTAATCTATTATTAAAAAATCATAAGTCAACAAAGATCCTTCTTCTGCTATTTCACTTTAATAATAGTTGATTTATGAGTTCTAATATCCTTTCATTGTATTCTTAGGTTCTATTAAAAGCCTATACAATAACTATAAAAAAACTTCTAACTTTTGATTCCTCTCACCTTTATGTTCCTCCCATTCTACATAACTTATCTTGTTCCTCTTTCAACTTACTATATTCACAAATATTTATAAAACATTCTATCTCCACATAAATTACACTTATATAATTTCTTTTTGCCTTTGTCGTAGTATCTAAAATTTAAGCTTTTGCCAATATCAAATACATCATTTTATATTGTATTCCACTTCTTTTCTCTAACCACTATTTTTATGCATTTCTCTTTACCCTCATAATTATAAATCTGTAATATATTCTCTAAATATCTATTTCACTTATATAAATATGTATAAATAAATAAATTCTTTAATTATTACAACTCTATGATTTTTATTGACTTTCCACATAATCAAATTGAACAGTGTTTTTTTTTACTAATTCATTTTATTAATTTTTATTCGTATTTTTAATCTTCCAAATATTTTAAATTCACACTTAATTTTTCTCATTAACTTTCTCTACATGATTCATTTGCTGTTTGTAATCCACCATTCATTGGATATCTACCTGCCACTTTTTGAGTTCAATCTAAAAATTTCTGATTCCCCTAAAAATATAAAATGCCTCATTCCTAAAAGCTAATGCAAATCCATCACACCCAATTATTCTATATGCCTCACATTAGTTAAACAAAAAAACATGCCAGTTTTTATATATTTTGTTTTGTTTTATATCTCAATTTACACACTAAAGCTAATTTCTAAAGAGTTAGATTTGGAAATAATATTAAATAATTTTTTATTCAGTTCTTCATATGGCATATCTGCTCTCTGCATTTAATGAGAGAAGTTAAAAAGTAAATTAAAAATATTTAGAACATTGTAATTTATGATTAAAAATAGATTAGTCAAAATAGTGTTTAATTGAAATATATAGAGAAGACAACACACATATTAAGTAAAATGAAAAGTTAATAGATAGACAATTTATTTCATGTATTTATATAAGATATGGTATAATATCGAGAATATATTACAGTTACATAATTAGAAGTGGTGGGGAAAAATATAAATTGATTAGAGAAAAAGAATTGAAGTTATGAAAAATGAATTTCAACAAAAAAAACAATAGTTTAAAGTTATAAGAATAAAAATTATATAAAATATGAAGATATGTATGATAACACTAACGTGAATTTGCTGTTATCTGTTGCATGGGAAAGTTGAGGGAAAAAATATGGAATAAATTGGAGTCTAAAATATTGAAAGACGATCAGAATAAATTATATACAAATGGGAGAAAGTTAAAGATAAAAGGGTATGAAAATAATAAAAATTTTATGTGTTTTAGTTTAAATCTTCATAATAAAATAGGAAACATATGAGTAGAGAGGATAGTGGAATTAATGGGAAAAACTGTTCCATTAATTCCACTATATGCTAATGGGACAAAAAATATATAATAATAATCGGGCTGGAAAATTATTAAATAACATGGAGTAACAAATAGATACATTTATTATGGTAAATAACAGTTTTAGAGAGAATGTTCAATTTGACTAAGAAAGTTTTTTGGCATATAATCTATATACATAAATTTCTGATTTTAAAATGTCATTACACAACACAACATTTATATTTTGAGAACTTATACTAATATTCTTATCATGTTAAGGATTTCCCCTTTTTTTATTTCTTTTTTTAAATAATACTAAGTTTATTTTTTATATAAATAAGATTATAATAGAACAGAATATACCCAAAAGTTGAAAAAGTAATAGAATTAAAACTAATTTTTAAAGGTAAAAACAACAACAGGATATGTGAATAGTTAATTATGGATTTTTAATGAAGGCCATCAAAAAAAGTATTAACTTATATTATTACAAATAAGGTTGTGTATTGAATGAAAAATAATGACATTATGGAAACATGAAAAATGGTTTAAGAAATGTTAAAAGATGGGCAATAATATATTGTTTTGATGCAGATGATAGCATCACTACTTGACAATACTTTTAGATATAAAAAAGGCATATGAAAATAAAAAGTATGAACAGAATTTTGATTAGTATAATAAAAAATTATGTATAATATGACCAACAGTATTTATCAGTAGATGGTTTAAAATCAATGAATGGGAAAGTGAAAATAGATCTGAGACACAAGAATGATCTATATCCCTAGTATGTAAGATTAGAGATAAAATGTAACATATATCATTTCAGATAGGGGGGGGGAATTCGGAAAGCATTGGTTTTTGCTGAAACTGTTCATTTTGCTAAAGATGAAAAACACTTGAGAACTTTTTTAGATAGATGTAGATTATTTGGAGAAAAAGAATACTTTTAAATTCAGTGAGAGGAAATCAAAACTATTATTTTGGATGAATGAAGGATTGCTCATAACAAATAGAAAATATGTCAAACTTTATAATGAAGATTGACATTTCATGTTTAACATATGATGATGAGGTAATAGATTGATTTAACAAACAATGAAATTTGTGAAAAATACTAAAAAAAACTGGGCTACATGCATTTGGTGAATGTCAGTGCACACTATTCAGGGAGAGCTGACTGGGGCATGATTCTATATAGAGAGATAAATAATAAATAATAGTTTTGATAGATTAGCAGTTGTAAAGGAAGATAGGATAAGGACAAAAAAATCTGATAACCTGGAAATTAGTATTAACAATATAAAAATGCAAGACTGATGATGGTATTTTCTATGTTACTTAACACAAATTTTTAATTACGTAATGTTTAAAAATAAAATCAAGAAATAAAAATAATTTTTGAAATAACTAATTATGAGATTGGGATAGAAGAATAAATAGACTTACAATCAGTAAAAACGTGGAATTGTGGAAATGAAACATAATATAAAAATACATTGTGTTTGTAAGAAATCAAAAAATATATCAAAGCAGAGAATATATAAAATAATGGATAGTAAAATAATTTGCCATTTAATACAAGAACAGCATCTTTAAAAACTAGGAAAACAATAAATAAAATGATGTGGAAAATGGAAAATTAAGTTAAGATAAAATGAAAAGCGTGAATATATAATTGTAGGGTATGAGTTAGTTGTTGATGGGGAAAAAAAATCAGACCATATATTAATGGGAATAGATTGGGGAAGGGGTGAGATTGTTTTTGAGATGAAAAAGATGATAGTGAAGAATAAAGTAGTAGAAATTATGAAAAATCGGGGGGAAAAGTAAAATATTAATGATTTTATTTGTTTTAAAAAATAAAAATTCTAGATGCAATAAAAATTAAATATCAAAAAAGATAACAAAACAATACGAATATCAAATGACCCTGGAAAAAAAAAGTCAGTTTTGCATCGCTGAATAGCTATTTATTATAATAATTTCCAATTGATTGCATTATAAATATCTCCACTTATTCCATTAATAACTACAACTATTATAAATAACTAAATCATTGTTTTTTCTATCTTTATTTTCTTTTCCTTGGAACAACAAATCATTCATTTCATAAGTTCATACAATATATGACAAAACAAGAACAGCTCTTTATTCTAATGCTAATCAAGAGATTATCAGATCATTCATTTCTAACATTTAAGAATGCATTTATGCAATTAGCAAACTTTTAACTCATTTATCATTCAAATTAAAAATTGAAAATTCAAAATCCTCTAAAGATTTTAATCCACACGATAAAACAAAAGTAGTCCATTTCTTCAATGCTTTCTATAATAAGCTTGAATAATCGGTGATTACAAGATGTCAGGGCAGTTAAATCCTCATCCCAAATCAGTTTTAGCTCTGTCAATAAAGTTTGGAACTCAAAATGGAAAAAAAATAATTATCCTTCTACTGATAATCTTCTTCCCATTTATCAGTCAAGTTAAAATTTTGAAATTTCAAAGCACTCTAAGATTTTGAACTCAAACCAATCCGTCAACAGCTTTGAATCCCAAGCTTTAATGCTAAAGGCAATGAAACAGTCTGGAGATAGTGATATAAATACCTAATCTCTAAGACAATAAAGCCAATTACTCAGTGCTTTAACAGATTTATAAATGTAGATGATACCTTAAGCTATCAACAATTTCAACCTGTAGTCAAGGCAACCTTTATTGTTAAAGGAGGTTTGCTTTGACTGCAGGGTGAAATTGTTGATAGCTTAAGGGTTGATTGTTATCATGCCCTAATCTTTGATAGTCACTGTTAACTTATTACTGATAGCATTAGAATAGAGAGCTGATTTTTTTTTTTTTTATCATATTGTCTTATATGGAAGATTGAGATATTTGATATTATTATTAACATTCATAGCTAAGGAAAATAGGTGGATGCCTACAGTTAGAAACAAATTGGGGATACTAAATAACTTACTGATCTGGAGTCAGTTCTATATAACTGTTCAGAAATTAAACTGAGAGAGTGCAAACCTCTCAAGCGCTTAGCCAATCAGGTCACAAATACTGAGACAGAGAATTTAACAAGAAAAGAGTGGTTCCACTCTCATCTTTGCTTGTCTTTCTATATATCCAAGCCAGTCCAAAGTACTTAGATCTAAAAGCATGAAATCGAAAGATTTCATGCTGTATGTTTATAATTAGAACGCAGTGAGTTGAGTGTGAAGCTATTTAAGATTCACACTTTCAGATCTAAGTACTTTGGACTGGTTTGGATATATAGAAAGACAAGTAAAGATGAGAGTGGAACCACTCTTTTCTTGTTAAATTCTCTGTCTCAGTATTTGTGATCTGATTGACTAAGCACTTGAGAGGTTTGCACTCTCTCAGTTTAATTTCAAAACCGTCTGCACTTTGTAAAATAAATATAACTGTTCAGGCAAAATGATTAGAGTTCAAAACTTTAATATGTTTTAAATTAAAGTAATAGTAAAATAGAACTAAAGATGATTACTAGTTCTACAATTGCATTACTTCCAGTTATAAATCCCAAACCTTGTTAATAAAGGGAAAAACAAAAAATTGCTCTGGAAATGTGGATTTAAATGTATTAACTCCTGGTAATCACTGACTATTTAAATTTATTACAGATGACACTAAGGGAATTGCTCTTCTTTTTCATTATTGTCTTTAATCATTTAGGTTAATGATCATAATTCCTCACATGCCTCTGTTAATTTTTTAGCATGGTGACAATGAACTTGCATATTGATGTGACCATGTTGATTCCTTTTTTGATGTTTGTGGTGTTTTTTAAATTCTCATTTTTGGCTTCTGTCTCTGCCTTTGTTATTTTTCTTTCTGGAATTAAATTACCATATAAATTTACAAGTTATTGCTAATGATGATGAGTGAAAATTAATCCAGAAAAGAAAGATTATAAAATACTTTTTTCCATCTATTATTTTTTTAATAACATATTGAAATATAAAATTAACATCAGACTATTCGATATTATATGACATGATAAGGTAACACACATTTAAATTGAGTCTTGATACAAAATTTGAAAATGATCATTATACCTATCTATGTGGATAACCATAGATCACATCCAGCTTTATTAATGTCTATAGCTATTAAAGATCAGATTAGTAGTCTGATCAAAGACATTTATTAATTAATACTACTAATAATAATTGTAAATATAAAATATTGATTTTTGTAAATCTATAGTATTCATTACATACTTCTGTATATTCTGAAAAACTTTTTTCAGTTATCTTACAGATCTGCTGAATCAAAAATTTTCTAAAGTAATTTTCTTTAATAATTCACAGTCTGCTTGCTTGGTTAAAAGAAAATAAAAAAAACTATGAATAATGATAAAAAATGTAACAATAAAATTAAAATAATGAAATCATTTACAGATAAATTGCATATTAAATACTGAAAATATAGTGCTGATTTTAAAATAAAATCCGTATAATATCAAACACCTTTTTAATTATTTAATGTAAAATTTTATATTTTTTATGATTTTTATCTCATTTTAAAATCATTATGCATATATCACTTATGATATATTTACTCAAACTTTCAATAGATGGCAGTAGATTAGAGTAAAAAGAGTTTAAATATATGTAGAAATAAACAGAATATTAGGTGCGAGTTAATATATGATAATAGTAAGGAAAGTAGTTTATTGTTTAAGGCTCCAACGGGATTTTTAGCAACAAGAGAATATACATGTAAATGAAAAAATATGGGTGATTTAGTCTGTAAATTATGTAAGGAAGGAATAGAAAATATTAGGCATCTGTTAATTGAATGTAAATGCTTGAAAACAGAAAGGGTACATATAATGAAGTTATGGAAAAATAAATATAAAAAAATTGATTATACAGAAAGTGGATTATTGGTTTTTATGCTGGATTTGGGAAAAGATAAGGGGGATTTAGATATAAAGGTCATAGAGTTGACAAAGATTATGTTATGGAAATAGGATGGAGCAGAATATGGGAAAACTTAGACTGGGGAATGGAAAATAAAGTGGCTAACAGGTTTCTCTGGGCATAATTTCTGAGAGATTCTTGACTTCATTTAAGGAGAAGCTACAGAACATCACATCACATCAATTATTATTTTAAGTTACAATATCTATTTGTTTGTAAACTCTACTAAAGTGATAGGGCACTGTAATATTTTAGATAAATAATTTATTTTCTTAGATCTGGATCACTGGATGGAGAAATTTAGAATATTCTGATATCAATTTTAAAATTCATTTTTAGAATTTCCAACATATTTTACATAAGGCTTTTGAGAGTTCTGATGGTGTGAAGATTTTTTTTTTTTAGTTTCAATTGAAAGCTTAAATAAAGTTATAATAATATTTAACAATTGTTTAATAGATTTAAATTCAATATAACTTAATAAATTTTGGTATATTTTTAAAAAATTACTACCAAAATGATAGGACACTATAATATTTTAAATATGTGACCTAGTTTCTTAGACAAGGAATGCTGGGTGGGAAAATTTTGAATATTTTGATATCAAATTTAAAAGTTGTTTTAAGAATTTCAATATGTTTTAAGTAACGTGCATGATTTTTTGCTTTCAATTGAAAACTGTATTTAAGTTAGAAGAATAGTTCGTTTATAATATAGTTTTTTTAAGCAAATTTTTTTCAAATAAAAAGATAAAATCACACACTTTTCAACAGAAATAATGTATTTATATTTAAAGTTATTAATGCTTTATTATACACATATATAATTATGTATGCTCACTAAATAATATATATATATTGTAATGGGATGGGGTGGGTGAGATAATGTAGAAACAAGGAATTGAACTGGGGTGATGGAAAAACATCATCACTCCCAAGTCAACAATATTTCAAATAAAATGATTTAATATAAAATATATATAAGTATAATATTTAAGAAAAGCATGAGATTATAAAAATCTCAGTGAACATTGAGATCAGCCAGCTACTAAAAAGAGCAAATAAAACATAATTATAAATTCAACCAGCATTATAAAGTAAAAGTAAGTATAATTCAAATACCGTTCATCATCATTAATGATGGGAATAAACAAATCAGTACAATAAAATATATAAATCAATAGTCAACCTTGTGACTGGATTGGAAATGGGTCTTCTTTAGACTAGGCTAACTATTGAGCCTTTGCCAGCTTGGGAAATTATATAAACATAACTTGGATGCACCAGTTTAGTGCCCATCCATTAAAATACACAATAATCAGAAATAGAACAATAATGCTGGGACATTAAAAACATGCTGATCATCATCAATGCTCTGGCCACTTAGTACCATTAATGTACTGGCCAACTATAAAATTAACTTTTAATAAGACTAAAGTAAAATAAAAGATAGTGCATGGGCTTTAAAGAGTATCCTCTTTTGCACCAACTAGGATGATGATGATCATCTCTGGATGCCCAAAGCACTATACACATCCCCCTTTATCCGTGTCCGAAATCTAGCTCAGGAACACAAGCTCTATTACTGTATGTGACCAAGAGATGATGGAAACCATTTTTAACAATTACATAAGTTTATTAATAACAATAAAAAAATAAATGATCAAGGTCTTATAAGGATTCTGATTTTGAATGATATACAATATTATATACACAATTAAATTTTTTACATTGATTTAGATGATTGATAAATTAGGTTTACTTAAAACCCATTCAGCACACAGGCAGGTGGCTTGATACAAAATAAATATGTTTGAATTTACATATAATTTAAAAAAAAAAAAGATCAAAAATTTACATATAAATGTCTATCTGACACACCTTGTTTTTTACAATACAATTGACTTATATACGCACATATGTGTGCAAGTGCGTGAATTTTCTAAACATATTTGACTTGTTACAAAGAATTATCAAAATCTTAAATGATATAAAATACTATAAATGATTAAAGTTTCAGTTAAATGAAATACATTTACATACTAGGTTTACTGAAACACATATATATAATTTGCACATACGTGCGAAACATTAATTTAGCAGCAATAAAATTATGAAAGATTATTTTCGCAATTTAATCTTGAATATAGTATTTTCTTTAAAATAAGAAGTATCAAATTTTTGATAGTTAATTGATTTAAAATGTCTTTCTTTTTCCTAGTCTAAAAGATTTTTGGAAATCTTTTTCTTGACTATTAATTATAACTTTGTACTTTTTTTCCCTCTAAATTATAAATATAACTTTAAACAGTTTTTTCTTCTTTAATAAACGATTTTAAACTAATATCGTTTTATATATTTCTATCAGTTATAAAAATGACATTTTACTAAGGAAATTGTTTAAAACTTCATAACGCTACTCACCACCAGATGTATATATGTTTATCCGTGTTCCTCTGCCTTTATCTGATGCAGTATACGTTTAATTAATTCTTCAGCAAACTGGAAGATTTTTCTTGGTGAGTTTGGTTTTTAGTGACTGTCATAATCAGGAAAAATTACATAATTCAGATATGGTTGGCTTTTTTTCCCTTTCTGTAGTCAGTTCCACTTATACTTGGATTTTTTTAACTTCAGGTCAGCAAGCTGTTTTCCAGAACACTTTTAAGGCTATGAATTACAAAGAATTTTGACCCGTTTCCTCCATGTAAATTCAAACTCCTCCAGTGAAATGTAGAACAGCCACTTCCTTTCATTTTTAAATTCTCATGGCAATTCTCTTGATAATTATACTAGCCTTCTTTGCAGCTACCTTTACTATGGCCATTTTCTGCTACAGATACCAATTCTTTACAGCTAGCTCTTCTGCCAACTCTTATAAAACTGCAAGCCAAAAACTGTTCTCTTTAAAATCACTCTCCAGACTGCTCTCTTTAAAATCATTAACCAGACTTTGCAGTGGACCAGTTGGCCACTGCTTAAAATACTACAACCAGACTCCTCTGGTCAACTCTTACAAACTACAAGCATAAACTAACTGATATATATATATTTTAGCAGTCTTTTATAACCTTGGGTAGGTCAGATGACAAAAACACAGTGGCTGTTTTCAATTAGCTTTAATCCATTTGAAAACAAGCTGGAAATTTCTATCAAAGTGTGATTTTCATGTTTTACATTAATCTTTGGAATTTGACCAAAGGTGTGATAATCCTTTAGAATTTTTAATCTACAAAGATTTTTAACTACATAGTAGAAATGAAAACAAGCATTAATTAAAAAAGATATTTTATACAAGTATTAATTAAAAGATTTTAAAAATAGACATTGTTTTCAAAAGTATCAAAAAAACAAGCTTATATTTAAATTTCAAATCAGAATTACAAATAATATTTATCAGACCTTTTTAAAATATTAATTTCATAATACAATTTTTATTTTAAATCGGAGTTATTATTTAACCCTTTACTTAGTATTATTTTATTTTAGAAAGTATAGAAAAATATCTACAAAAATTTATTCTATGTTTATTTCTACTTTTCCTTTATTTTACACACATATATATATTCACATACACTATATTAGTGTATGTGATGTAACCCAACCGGTTACAATATATATATATATATATATAAGTAATATGCATATTAACTTATTGCAGAAATACATAGTGATACATAATAACTTTAAGTATCAAATTGATTTAAAGTAAAATTATATGTATTAAGTAAAGTTTATTTACAATATAATTTTGGTAAGCATTTTATAAATAAATTCCAATCAAAGGTAAAAATGTCAAACACTTTTCACTTAAAAAGATATTTTCATATTTCAATTCACATAATGATTTATTATATACATATATATTTGAAATGCCCCATAGCTATATTGTTTCAGCCACTTCTCTCTTTAAATAAAGAATAGCCTGAAATTTAATATAGCTATGAAGCATTAAAAATGTTTTATATATTCAGCTAGCATTATGCATTGTTTCTATTATAGATACAATTATGTATACATACTCAATTTGATATATGCATAAGAGATATACATATTAACTTGAAGCAGAAATATTTAGTACTATATGTATATAAACTATAAGTGTCAAGTTGATTTAAAGTACAATATCATTTTACACTTTTATTTACTATGCCAATACCAAAAAGTTAAAAATAAATAGATATTTTTTTAAAATATTAAATGCTTTTATTTACTGTGCACTAAAAAGCAAAAAAAAAATAAAATTGTTTCTTCAACTGCAATGGGTTTTTTAGATTTAACTTGAAATAAAAGCACTGAGGGTCCAGAAATTAATTAAGTCAATCTGTCATTATGAAAAATAGGGATTGGCTTAATTAATTTCTAGACATCCCATGCTTTTATTTCAAATTAAATCTAAAAATCCTAGCTGTGGTTGAAGAAACAATTATTTTTTTTTGGCTTTTTAGTGCATGGTAAATAAAAGCATTTAATATATAAAAAAATTGTACTACTTATTTTATCATACTGCATGTGAGCTAAAGAAATAAAAGATTTTTCATTATATATATTTGTAAATATTAAAAATAAGATTAATTTCTCTTATATAGCAAATTATAAAAAGTAATTATATATATATATTATTTATTATATTAATTTTGATTAAAATTAATCATATTTATTATACCAGCAGTTAGCATTATAACAATCTGGGAAAATTAAACATTTACTGTATCTGCCATACAGGGCACTACTAGGCTATTTGAACCTAGAAAATTTATAATGTAGGCAGATACTTCTTAAAATCTAAATTTTGACAGTTAGCCCTCGCCACTAGCTCAAGGAGTAGCAGAGATTTAAAATATATTCATTAAAATATATTTTTAATAATGATAAAAAAATAAACTAATTCACTGCCAGTACTAATAACACAAAAAGATTTTATTTATGTATATATAACAACAAATTTGAAAAATAAATTACTATAAAAATGCGTTAGGTTTCATTATTTTTTTAACTTTAATTTTTAATCTTAGAATGTTGAGCATAGATAAGCTACCTAGACTATACACTTTTAAAGATTTTCGAAACATATGATTCCAGGCTAAAAGTTTGTAGCCAAATAATGCTTGCTTCCTAATATACAGATGCAACCAATGCAATATGAAGATGCTAACCTAAAACCATGCTGACAAGAATGTGCATCTGCAGCATGATATTATTTAAAGGACACAATCCTCATCCAGTACAGAAATGTGCATCTGTCTGGTGAAGGAATCATGTATATAAAATATTAAAGACAAATGCTACATATGGATGGGGGAGTGGTCTATTTTGATGACTTATAGTCCCTATTCACAGAGCTAAATGAGGTCAATGTGGTGGGAAGTACTCAATATCCATTGCAACACAATGACTACATATTTAAGGGCATGCATTCAGTTGGGCACATTGCCCTGTATGCTAACACACTTCACATTACATTGATATAAACATCCATACATCCTTCCACCAGCATTGACACCACTAAGAACTGAATAGTCTGAAATCAAAACCCCTTTAAACTAACATACACTTAAATGAGTCTAAGCAGCCATCTACATCTGACATAAATATTTAAGTCAATTTAATAATTTAGTTTATTCTTTAAAAAAAATATTTAGTTTAAGGTATTAAACTTATTTTAAAATCACATAATGTATTTAACTTATTTTAAAATCACATAAAGCATTTGACCTATTTTTAAAATCCAATAATGTACAAATAGTGATATGTGTTGATTTTATTTTTAAATTTGTCTGCAATCGCAAACTCTTGCCCTATTACCAACAGACTTTATACTAACCATAAAAAAATATAATATATATTTTAAAAAGATTACGTTTACCTTTATGATAATACGTTTAAAACTGCATAGTTTATGAAAGTAAAGTTCAGATTTGATCAGGAGAGAAAGTCTATATCAGATTTAAAGGAAAATAAAGCTCAGAGAATTTAAATTAAAGAGAGTTTATAGTTCATTTTTATCATTATTAATTTATCCTTTCTCCAGGCTCATTTCTTCACGATGAAGATATGAGTTTATGCAAGAGACATTTCTTGCAGACAATGATGATTTATGAAGATGGTTCTGGTGGTTCGATCCTGGGATACGTGGAGATGAAAGCTGCCTTCGGCCAGCCGGTCTGAGAGTTAAAACAAATTGCATTTTGGTGACAACAATAACTCTCAAGCAACAATGACAAATGAATTCAAAATTCTAATCTTCTAATTCTATTTCTTTTGAATTTTTCTTTTTATAGGGCTGAAGCGTCTTATCTAGGAATCTTGGGATACATCTGACATATTTCATATATGTATTTCATGAGTCCTGTGGTTAAGTAGATTTTTCCTTTGTAGTATGTGTGCATATATATTTTGGGCAGGAAATGCAAGTCTTTTATTTCTATCTCTTGACTCTTATCTATTTCGTAATCTTTTTAATGATCATTTTGCACTAAGGCCCTGTTTGTAATTTTATTTTTGTTAAGAACTCTCTTCGTTATTTTTAAGATTAAAAGGTTTTTATTATTGTTTTATTTTAAGATTAGAATCTTTTCTTCCATTCTATAAATCCTTTAAGCTTATTTTATTTTCAAAAGAAACATATTAATAAATTAATAACTCATTATTTGTGCATTTTGAACGTCTGTGTATTTAACTCTTTTATTAGATATCTACAAAAAAAAATTAAATGTAACGTATATATATCCTGTTACAGTATTATAAATAAAACATATTTTTAATTTTGATATATTCCCATATACTTTATTATTATTCTAATATCATTTACCTTAGATGCACTTCGTTCAGCAAAGAAAGCATAACGTAGACTTTTTGACTGATCACTCTTCATTAAACCAAAAAAGAGATCTCTTTCACTAAATATAAAAATAATACAATATCATATAGGTAAAAGTAGAAGATTTTGAAGACATAAAAATATGACAAAAAGATCAATTTAATCAATATAGTTATTTTATTTTTTAGCATAAAGACTGAAATAGATTCATAAAGTTAAGACTTCAATTATTTTACTGTATGTGTAGACTTTATAAGTCATTAACTATGCAATCCATAGCACACATTTACCAATTTTTATATAAATCAGAGACTTTTAAATTTCATTTTTGAAACAGATCTATCTGACTGCTGTGTTGGATCTGGAAGAAAAATAAACTTTTTATCTCTCAAGAAATTCATTTCCTATAACACAATTCATTATTTAATTGTTCAAAAAGATTTTGGGCTGTACTTCTAAAAAGGGGATCTTAATTTGAAACATGGTGATAAAACTACATTCAGAGTTAAAGATATATTTCACATAGTTAAGGTTATACTTTACTATTAAATAATTTTATCTCTTGATATTTAGAAAAAGAATATATGAAAAGATGGAAGTACTTGAATGCACCAGTAATTTAAATTTCACATCTAGAAGTTTATATGAGCACTTTTTTCCCTGAATAGAGGGCCTATATTGATTAGCAAAATATGTTAGTGTTAAAAAAACTTGTCTTAAACCAATAAATTATCACATGACTTATCATATAACTTTAGCTTACATATTGCTATTTTAGCAGTATACTTTTTCATCTTTGCTATGCTATGATAGATACCAGATGACAGTGTTTAATAAATTTTTTATCTTGCACTGTTCTATCTAAAATAACCAGACTAACTTCAAGCTTATGGCTTTTATCAGTAAAGAACTTTGAATCTTGGAACAATGCATCTGCACCTTTAGAATCTAATGCATCTTCCCTCCAATTACTATCATTTATCTCTTTGTTATACTATTAAACTATCAGTCTAGGCTGTTTTCCTGATAGTATAACATAGAGATAGATTGATAGCTTGATAGTATAACAGAGATAAACAATAGTGATTGGAGGGAAGATGTATGACATCCTAAAGGTCCAGATGCAGTGCTCCAAGATCCAAAGGCTTCTTACTGATGAAATCCATAAGCTAAAAAGTACTTTGGCAAATTTGGGTAGGTTAGCTCAGGATAAAATTTTATTACATACTGTCATCTGACATTTATTATTTTTTACTAAAGCTTACTGTAAGTGACATAGAGATGAAAAAGTATGCTGTTAGAGCTTTTCTTTGAATATTTACACCACAACTCTATGAAGAACAATGTTTTCAAATGAGATTATTTCTAAAAATTATTTTACATATAATCATCATCAACTATTAACAATACACTGCATGAGCTCCAAGTTCAATCCATCTCCTATAAATTTTACATATAGCCATCAATAAATGAGGGAAAATAGTAGTGGCTATTCATAAAGATTACACAACCCCTGCAGCAATCATAATATGGTAGGCCTTTTCAATGTATCAAAGATTTATTTTAGTAGCCATTTTTTTTAGACAACACTCCACTATAATTGTTTTCAGAACCAACATATAAGCATAAATTACACAGCAAAGTCTTGGAAAATATATTCAATTCTTTGTTGAAGGTATAAAATGTCATTTAAATAATAATAAAAATATGGACAAATAGTTTTGGCTCAGAATCATGAGGATTCAAACTATATGGATGGAAAATTAATTGAATGCAAAAATAAAGGCAGAAAATAAATATAAACAAAAACAAGTATATATATATACTAGGAATATAAGATTGGAAGATGTACAATGGATTGAAAAAGATGAGGAAATATTTAGATACGAAGATCATGCAAAGAGAAATAACACATGAAGCTATAAGATAAATCATAGTGAATAGAAAAAACTATATCAATAACAAACAAGATATTATAATATCAGAATATTTTAAAATTCAACAAACGATCATACAAAACAATAGTGAAAAGTGTTATTAAATGTGGTAATGAGATTTGATGATTGAAAAAAAAAATAAAAAAAATAAATTGATAATGACAATAATGGATCAATGGTAAAGATTTGCAATTAAAGATTACACACTAATTTTTCTATCTATTTTTTTTTTGTTAATGAATTTTTTATAGTGTAAGAGATTTTCAGGAAAATAGACATGGTGAATGGAAATCAGAAGATGCCACAGAGTATTATAGACTAATAAGTAGGAGAAAGTTTAAGTATTACTAGACAAGTTTTAATAGGTAAAACAGTTGAAATAAAACAAGGCAATGCAAGAGGCTTTTTAAAAAGAACCGCCTAGATAAAACAGTGAAATAAAAGGCATTACCAATCCTGACCCATAAAAGGTGATGAGGATTATCATCTAGCTAATATTATCTAGATATTAAGTTATTGACTAACATTGGCCAGTTAGCTGAATTTGATTTGGACCAGCTATTGGGAAAAATATCCCAGATCATTGGTGTGAAAGTTAAATATACTATTGTTGCACCACAAAGCTCTTTTGTTTTTTAATCTTGCATAATACCCAATAACTGCCCCGAATACAATCCATAGCTGTATACACAACTATTTACAATACGCAGCAATAAAAAATTAGTTCTGCTTTAACTAAAAAAAATTGGGTATTCTTAAATTTTTACTACTTTTGAGTGTTATTAGAATGATATCTGAAACTGATTAAATATATATATAAAACGTATACTTTTCTTTGTTTTACAATATAATTTTTAACTTTAGATTTATGACTATCGATGACAAAACAAAATAAAGAGAAAGAACTTCAAAGAACAAAGAAAATCATTTAAAATTAAGTAATAGGATAAAAAAATATTTGAAAAAAGTTATTACAATAAACATCCTAGTCTTTAATTTAATGTATCAAGTTAAAATCTTTGATTTAACGTATTATTTAATGCTAGTCTCGTTAATTAAACTAAACAATAGGTTTCAATAAATCAAATTCCACAAAATCATTAGCATTATTAATAATAATATTTGTAAATCTACATTTTTCATTAAAAATTAACTTTCTTGATTTTTTCCATATTAATTAAATTAATTAAAGACGTTTTTTTTGTTTTTTTTTTGTTATTGAAATAAATATTAAGAAAATACAAAGAAACTTAGAAATAAGATTCCACAAAATCGATAAACAAAAGATTTTAATTCACTGAAATCGATGAGGTGGATATCCAGTTAATTAAGAATTTCAATTTTTGAGAGTGAGTTTATAGTTTAAATATATATTTTTTCCAAAGAAATTTTAAATATCCGTTATATCTCTATATATACATACATGCATGTGCATTCATTTATCATCATCACTAGAAATAATTGGTAAATGAATATGGTCATTCTAACTCGAGAATAGCAAGACAAAAAATAAAAAGTTTAAGAAGTTTTGTAATGATACCAACGAATTCATGAAATAGAAATATGTCCACACATAACATATTCTGGTCTTTTAGCTTATTTATACGATATATTGCAATGGTATCTTCTAACTTTTTTGGCAACTAACTTTGATTTTGAAAGACCCTTGCCTAAACATAGCTATCCACTGCATTTAATTCTCAACTATATCCTCCCAATAAATGCAGTCAAAACTGCAATCTGGGTATTTAGACATCGGTGTATCTTTTGAGAAATAATAATTGAAGATACAGTCTGAATAAGCTGGGACTTTTACATTTTCAATAATATTGAAATCTTCATTTCTCTTAGCTACAAATATTAATTTTGAATAAATATATATAAAGTGCATTAATATAAAGTTATTTTAAACAAACATTATTCTACACTAAACTCAATAAATTGGACTTGATTTCTTAGAAATTTAAGTTAACAAAAAAAAAAAAACATTCTAAAAAATCATATTTAAACTTTAAAACATTGAAAAAATTAGTTTGTAATAAGAATAAAGAACATTTTCATCATTCAACAGTGGGCAGGGAAACAATTTAAATGAGTGATTCCAGAAAATCAGTGAAATCTTCTTTGACTGAAATTTATTTTTAAAACACAAATGAATAAATTTTAATATTAGATAAATTTATAAAATTGTGAGTCAAAGTGCATATGAGTATTCTCTTGATTTTAAATAATTATTATACAATTATTGTGTAAAAATAATCAGAAATATTGAATAAACTAAACAAAAAATCATACTTTTTGTTATTCCAAAAATTTTCTTGGAGTAATTTCAAAAATATTATGGAAAGCAAATTACAAAGAGCCAAAACCACCAAAGATGTGGAGGCAGGAACTAAATGTGGAGATTGAACTAAATACACTTTGATCTTCCCTGGCTGACTGGAAAGTACTAATCTCTTCAGATTTTTTTAAAATGAATAATCAATATTCATTAATTTGTAGTTTTCATGTTTATTTTTTTAAAAAAATATGGAAATATTACTAAAGATAGCCATAGAACAGCAATTTAAAAAAGCAGAATTCTCATACTATCTTTGAAGTAAATAACCACATAAACTGTCAGATCTCAAGGCAAAAAAATTATTTAAATATTACATAACAAAACTGCTCTTTTTACTATTTCAAAACCTACAGATTCTCTTATCCATAATTAAAAAATATATAATAAAAAATGACATTTTAAATTTTTAATTCTAAAACAGAAAGTGGAAAAACTTGCAGATAAAAGAAATAAAAAAGGTAGAGAAAAATTATTAATTTTATATTTAAGTCTTTATAATAAAAAAAAAAAACAACAACAGAAAATATAAGAATAAAATAATCCAATTAACAAAACAGCTTTAATTATAATGGGGATAGAAGAAAAAAAATGAATCAGGTCTGAAAGAATAGTTTGGTAATGAAGAGTAAGAAATAGACGTCTATTCTGTCATATATGATTTCAAAGAAAGAAAATATTTAACTCAGCTTTTATAGTCTATGCACAGAAATGTCAGACTGTTTTAAAAACAGTCATTTTACATCATGCCATATGTTGGTTTGTAGAAGTATTGAAACTAAAATTTGCATAGGATAACTGGATTGATTATATTAAAAGATAGACTTTCTAAGTGATATTAAATCTATTACCAATTTAAAATCATTTATATATTGTATTTTTTTACAATTTATCACCATCAATTATCATCTTAAGAAGGATGAAGAAAAAGAATAATAACTTTATTTTTGATGTTAAAAATATTATCATTATTTTTTTATCCATTTTGTTTTAAAATTTGATTCAAATTTTGTAATATTGTAATTTAATATATATATTAATAAAACTGTTTTTATTACACAATAATAATGTATAAATAAAAACAAGCACCCTTTTAAAGTAGTGTTAAAAATATATCTGCTTAGAGTATGTATATCTATTGTGTAATATATATATATATGTATTTGTTATACATATATATTTTTCTCATGTGTCATAGCATCGGCCGGGAAGCGAACCCGCTAACCCGAGACAACTGCTTGTAAGGCGGCTGTGCTGATAACCACCAACGCTTGACTTATATTTTGTGCTGTCTTAATATGCACATATAAATTTTAAATTTATTTTATAGGGATGTACAAATGAATTGTATATACACATATTAAAAATGTCTCTACATTATATATATGTAATGAAAATGTATATTATATATAAAGTTAAGTACTATCCATGAATTCATAATATCCAGAGGGATCAGTTTCATTCTATCTGCAAAGTATATCTCTGCACTAAATCAGCACAATGAATCCAACAAAAATCAAAATCAAAAAATATTTTTAGAACTATACGTAATAATAAAAAATGATAATAAATGGTTGCTGCTAAATGAGATATTTTTTCACAATAATTATTAAAATGTTAACTTAAAACAATTTTTAAAAACATTTTTTATTTACAAATAATCTTTTACGAAAACAGTTTTAATTTTAAAAAATTCAAAATTAGAAAATGAATCCAATGCTTGTGGAAAGTTTTTTTCGTTTATTACAATCTTCTATTTTTACAATGACTTTATTTTTATTTTTTCATGGTATGTTAAATAGTTTGCCGGAGAGTGGTTTTTTTTTTAATTCTAAAGTTATTTAGCAAAGGAGTCTATAAAAAAAAAAAAAAAAATCAATAAAATTTTTTTATCAATAAGTTTTTTATTCAGGTCTTTCTCAAATCAAAATTAATCAACAATTTAATTACTATTGGAAGAAATTAATTGAAATTAACATAATGCTTGTAATTTTGTTCGATAATGATGTTTGTCTTGTGATTCGGTGTACCTAAAAAAAAAAAAAAAACCAATAATTTTTTTTATATTAGTAAGTTTCTATTTTTAGAAATTTAGATTGACATTAATTGTGGGACACAAGTATTCAATGTCAATTTATAAGTACTTATTTCATTACTGTAACGGGAACTGTCCTACCCATCACTGCTAAGTTTAAACCCTGTAACTCAACTAAAAGATAAGGCAGAGTGAAATAATTTCACTAATTATTAATTTATTAAAAAGAGGGTTAAACCAACAGCTATCAGTTATATTTCCTAATCCTCTTATTTGGATAACCATTTCCACCAGGATCTACCAAGCTTAGGCAATATAGAACATTTTATAAAGCCAAAAAGCTTTAAGCGCCACTTTTCTAGAAAGATGCCCTACAAGACCCTTATTGAAAGAAACAACCAACATTCCCTTACAGGTTATCCTATATGCTAGCTCACTTACTCTACCTCTCAAGGTGAATAGCCTATTTTAAAAATAAGTACACATGTAATTCATTAACTGTGGAGTGAGATGAGTGAAATATTGAACATCAGTTCTTAATCAAATACAATAAAAATTTATTTTCTTAATCTTAATTAGAAATATTAAGAAAAAACAAATAAGAAAAAATAATAATTATAATAAAAATATTACACAAGAAAAATAATAATTCCATAATGCATTAATGCGTAATAAGCGAACATCCTCCCTCTCTCCCCCCCCTTTTTTTACTAACCTCCTACTGCAACTTTGTGGGCATATAATACACATATAAAATATAAAAAAAATATAGATATATAATACCCATACTGATTGGTGATATTACACCAGAGGAGATGGGAAATATCAGCAAGATATATTTGGTACTAGTCTTATAGCTAAAGACGCCGCTCTATGGTGCCATTTTCATGCTAAAACACATAAAAATGCCGTTTCCACAGCCGACATGTTCGAACCCGCATTTTCTATAATACAACTTTTTTGTTGTGCTACAGATTGCAGGCCGCTATGTCGCATTGCAGTACAGCATGTATGTCACATCGCAGCAAATACATTTTCCGAATTCGCACAGTTTATAAAATGGTTACGGCTTGGGGAGAGGGTGTGTTTTTTTGAATTGGATGGAAATGTTGTTTTCATTGGATTTTTTTTTATTTTAAAGTATTGAAATGTTCAGATTTTGTAAAGTAATAATTAACAGACTTTTTACACCGTACTGTATTGAAGTTTTAATTGGGAAAATGTTGACAAGATATATGTGTAAAGTGAGTTGGAATTAGGTAACGCGTCAAGTAACGTACTGTTCGTAACATTCCACGAGACAAACAAGATTCTACCGTGTGTATATTTTTGAAGTAAAAAAGAGCGGTAACACAAAAATATCCAGTAAGAAAAGTACAATTATGCACGGTTTTTTTTTGTAAATTTCATAAAAAGCATATATTATAAACATGATTAATAAGTAAAGAAGACATTTTTGTTGTTGTTTAAAAAAGTTTTACTTTCTTTCTTTTCTCCGACTACGGTTATACTTTGTTGAATATAGTTTACGTTTATTGTTATCATTTATTTTATAGATGTTACTAAAAAAAAATATTTACAAAAATACGATTTTGATATTTTTTATTTTAGCATTACAAACAACAGAACACTAAACCTAAACCTAACCCTAAAACTAACCCTAAAACTAACCCTAAACCTAACCGTAACAACTTTTACTTTTTGTTGTCATTCTATTTGAAATAAAAAATAGCGGTAATATCTGTTTGTCTGTAAAAAAAAAAAAAAATTTAAAACAAAGACTAAAAAAGTAAAAAATAGCGATAACACAATAATATCTGTTTCTCTGTAGAAATAAAATGTAAAAGGAAGACTAAGAAATTTTACTTTTTATTCCGATTATGAGTTTTTAAACAACAAGAAAAAAAAAGCCGTAACCCCAGTAAAAAAATCTCCGATAGAAAATTGATTTTTCTAATAAAGCAAACTAAAAAACACGAATCAAATTGTAATTTGTTTATTTTATTTTACATTTATTATTATCATTTAATTTGTATACATTAATAAAAAATAATATTTAAAATTAAATAATATTTAAAAAAGATGATTTTCTTTTGTTTTTATTTTTTCATTACAAAAAACACATCAAAATGATTATAATTAATGGCCCAGGAATGATCATATTTTATAGTTTTAGTGTGAAAATGGTGCCATCGAATGACATCTTTATCTATAAGACAAGCACCATATATTTCAATTCATGTTTTGTACACATTATCAAATAAATACAAAAAACATTATATACATCTTTATCTAACTTTATATACATACATATATTCACATTCATATAAATCTTGCTAAGATATTAATTTCTTAATTAAATATTATATATATATATATATATATATCCTTATCTAATTCTATACACATACATACATTCATATACATAGAGCTTAATTAGGATAAAATGTTAATTTCTGAAGTCAATATATTTTTTAAAAAAAGAGACGTAAAAAGACAAAGAACACAATAATAATAATAAATTTAAATATTCTTTCCTTACTTATATCAATGGAGAGGGAGTGTTGTCCACATTTCATTTTTGCTCTTTAAATATTTCAAAGACTCATTGGCAATACACATTCATAGCATACATTACATCAGTGACAAAGCATTACCTTTTTAGGAATGGAAGCAAACTTCTTTTTTTGTTTTTATTTCACTTGCCACAACAATTTTTACATAATAGCACCTAATATATATATATATATATATATATATTACACACATCTAGAAAAATCTGAAACTTATCTGTAAATCAGATAATATATTATCAATATATTTTTATCTTCCAAATCCTTTTAACATTCTTAAAAGTTTTAACTGTAAATTAGATCTTAGCATTGTTTGAACTTCTTATAATCAACCAAGAATGTGTTAGTCAAATTCATTCTTTGAGTATATAAAAACAATTCAACTGTTGGTAAAAAAAATTCAAAATCAACAGCAATTCCATTCAAAAAGTAATGAATTTGAATTGCTCATTCTAATCAGACTGTGATTAGTTTAAATATAGATAATACATTATCAATATATTTTTATCTTCCAAATTCTTTTAACATTCTTAAAAGTTTTAACTGTAAATTAGATCTTAGCATTTTTGAACTTCTTATAATCAACTGAGAATGCATTAGTCAAATTCATTCTTTGTGTATATAAAAACAATTCAACTATTCGTAAAAAAATTGAAAGTGAATTTTTTAAATTGAATTTTAATTAAAGCTTTTGAAAGTTTTAGTGATTTTTTTTTTACAGAAACACTAATTCCGTTCAATATATGGAAACTTCATTCCTGCATTACATAATGCTGGTTATTATGATTACCATTTCCTTCTTGTTCTCAGTTAAAACAAAATTTTCCTGGCATGCTCTCACTTACAAAGCTCTATTGACATGTGTGATAGTGAACAGGGAAAACAGACAATTTTAATTCAGCTACTTTTCTTGTGAGGCAGAGTTCATAATGAGCATGCTAATAGCTCTAAACAAGCTTTTCCAATAAATTCTGGAAGAGAAGACATTTAAAATCTCTATCTAGAATTATCCCTAACCCCAAACCAGTTTTGAGCTGAAGGCTCTCCTCAGTGAGGTGCTAGGATATCGACACTAGATCTAAAAAACCAATTCAAGCCTATTAAATAGAAAATCTGAAAATTTCAGACATTTATATATCTTCAAATCCAGCTATCTAACTTAAATAGCCATATGGGTCTGAACTAAATTCAGATATACCATATATTAATAGCATTAGTGATATAACATCACCAAAGCCTCAAAAACAAAACTATACTAGTAAGAAAATTAAGTCTTACCTCACATAACTTAATAAGCTTGTACTACAAATGTAATATGATGAGCATGCTAATAACTCTAATCAAGCTTTTCCGATAAATACCAGAAGAGAAAGCATTTAAAATCTCTATCTAGAATGATCCCTATCCCCAAATTGGTTTCAAGCTAGAATTGATATTTTAGATTTAGTGTTTGAATATCCTAGTGCCTCACTAAAGCAATCAGCTCGAAAACGGTTTGGGAATAGGGATAATTCTATTTAGAGATTTTAAATCCTTTATCTTCTGGCATTTATCAGAAAGGCTTGTTTAGAGCTATTAACACATTCATTATATTACAGTTGTAATACAGGCTTATTAAGTTAAGTCACGTGATGTATGACTTGATTTTCTTACTATAATTTGTTTAATTTACTAAATGCTTCTGGCTGCAATAACATCTTTTGTTAAGTCTATCAAAAATGAATTCAAAGAGTTATCCAAGAATTCTTTTTCTCTCTCTGCACTACAGTGTAATTACTAAATGCCCACTAACTCTCACGACTGACTTTCTGATGAAAACTGCACTCTAACTGCAACTGCTCTCTCTGACTGCCAACTATTCTTGACTGATCACTATACACACACACACATACACCAAAGAACCTGTAATCTTTTATGTTTGATCTAAATTAATTTATTTTTCTAATCAGCTTGCAGATGAGTCTTTTAATCTTTACAAAAAAAAAATTCAAAAGTTTTTCTATAAAACACTTTACCAATTAAATTTTAATAACATACCTTCGTACATCTAAGGAAAAAATAATTACAAAAAACATTATATCAATGAGACAAATTCTTCAATTACCCACCAAAAGGAATTATAAAAATTTGAATATAACAGTATCTCTAATTAGATACCGATATAATTAAATACTGTTAAAAAATTTTCTATAAATATTTGTACCAAGGACAATTGATGCAATCTTTTGATTAAATGAACTAACATATATTTTAGTTATTTTTTTTCTTTCTTAACTTAGACAATATATATATATATATAAAACACATTAAAGAAAATTAACAAAAATTAATATTACAAATAAAAAAAATAGTTGCAGTAAGCAAATATTTGACATGAAAATATTTGACTACTTATCTGACAATATAAATATGTGTGTATCTATATTTACCACAAATGTCCCTTTTGGTTTTTAAATTATACTTATACCTTTACATTTTATGAATTAATTAACACTTGAATACAGTGCCAATTGGTCAAAATTTGTGGTGTGGGCTTGATCATCATCAGTTACTAACACAACCTGAAGAAAACCCAATAAATTAAAATTTAGATTGACATTAATTGTGGGTTCAATGCTAATTTATAAGTACTTATTTCGAAGGAGAGCTGCATTACAAAGTGGTCTAACTTGACCATGACCTTTGGTTTAAATCGACTGGATAAAAAATTTTTTTTTCCAGTTCCTAGTAATATTATGATTTTTTTTTTGTCAAATAGCTGGCCCATAACCAATTCAGCTAGTGATTTTAAATTGGGCAGCAAATAGGTACATAGCAATTATTGGTTAGAGAATAAATAAGGATAAAAAAAAAAAAAAAACCTCTCACCACCTGACATCTATAAAACCTTGTAAATTATATCTTCTCCTTGATGTTGTTCTTTTGATAACTGGCAGCAAAGTGTTTACCTTGCAGAAATATGAAAGCCATTTATCATTTACCTTTACTTTAAAAAAAGCATCACTAAATATTTTTTTGATTTGAAACATTGATTGAGAGCAAAATATCAATTCAATATGTATTTACTTAGAATTTGTTTTTAAAGTGATAAATTATAATTTGAAACATATTTTAAATTAAAATATATAATATTAATTTTTGTAAAAATATTTTTTGACTGTCTATCAGAATTTTAAATTGCAACAGTTTTTCTAGAAACTTCACATAATTTTTTTTTATTCTCAATATATTAAATAATTAATTTAGTTTATTAAGTATTTATTCCTAATAAAAAAAATTGAATAGTTTATTTGCTCAGGAATTCATAAATAATTTAATTATCGGAAGTGATAGCTGAAACTATCATTTATAAACTTTGAACTTCAGAGTGCGCCAATTTACCATTGCACTAAAACGAGCAAGGTTTTATTCCTAATAATAGATAAATTTCCTTTTTAATGAAAAAAAATATTTACATTTCCTTTTTCCTATTTTTTATATCTAAATAAAATATTTTAATGAGAAAGAAATATATAATAATAAAAAAAAGCAAATATTTATTTTCAATGTGCTTAAAAACACAATACATACTTTCCATCATCAGATTTTCAATTGGATGGATGGTTGAAGAGTTGGAGTGTGTAGTAGATTAAAGCCTGTCCATTAAAATATGAAGATTGTCTATCTTAATATAAATCTGTGCACTTATAGTATATATGTGTGGGAAATGATAATCTGGACCAACTGATGATTGCTGGTTTAGCATGAAATACGTATATTGGTGATTATTTATCTTTTCAGCATGTATGTGTTTAAGTGTATCAGTGTTATTAGATAGAGTGGAGAATGGTGGATCGTGTGAAAGTCTGTGCTCATATACCCTATATATTACTGTAACGATCCGGAGAAAGGGACTTCACGTAAACTGCACTACGGGGCGCCATCTAGGCATTTGAACCTAGAAAAATTTATAAAGTAGGCAGATACGTGAGTCAAAAAAAAAAAATATATATTTTTTTTTTTCTTAAATTTTGATTCCGGTCGTTAGCCCATGTCACTAGCTCAGTGGAATAGCAGAGATTTAATAATATCATTTACTAGGATATAAAAGAATAAAGTAAGCCACTGCCAGTAATTCACATACAAACATTTATTTATGCACATATATATAAGGTTTAAAATTACTTTAGTGATTTACATTTAATTTAACATTTAACATTATTTTTTTTTTTACTTTGATTTTACTTTAATTTACATTGCATTACTATTATATTATAAATTTACATTTTTAATCAAGTTCGCACAGATGGGATTATATTAACCTGTTTAATATGTTGCTATAGATCGGTTACATGGATTTCAACGGTCAAAAACATTTCAAAGTAAACATAAACGATCAAAATACAAAGTTATTGATTACTGACAATTGCAGAGGGAAATATAAGAAACCCTCTAGTATTCATCGTAAGATACCTGCATCGTCACCAATAACTTAAAAGACATCCGAATAAATACCTTTTAGATACTCACCGTAAGGTATCAGTATTTGTCGAATGTCTATATATTTTGATCAAATATGAAAATGCAAACATATTTAACCGATAGCCAATCTATGCAAGCGTCTATAAACAACTTAAATTTAATAGTTTTATAGGATCGAGCCTGAATATACTATATAGATTTGCATTCGAAAATAAAATATTCTATCCCTATTTAACCCTAGGCAACACATTTCGCAATCAACCGGCGCCAATCCATCTGATACATTCATGTATTCAATGTAGCATGATACGACAACACAACAATATTGTCAGGAATGTACATCTGAACAATATGTAGAAATAGAAACGACATTGACTCTCCACCCACAGGGATGTGACATCTGTGGGCAAGTAGATCAATAAACTAAAAACTCCATAGGAATGGGCTGCGGTATTCTGCCGACTTACAAACCCATCCATAGGCAAACAGAGGTGTGTGGCGTATATCTATAATCCTGCCCGTAGCGGATCTCATATTACACCTACTAATTACATAAATATATCCAATCCATTGAACCAATTCAACTACGAAATGAACAACCCAAGATTACCCTCCCTTAATATATCTTTACAAATCGATACAGCCATTCACGCCCGACTTAAGTTTAACATTTTTATAATTAATTTAACGGAAAACAAAAATCATAATAAACTTAAAGAACAAAATTAAATAAATAAATAAATAAATGGAAATGATTTTACAAATTAAATACATTAAATAAAATTATAACCAATTAATAAATATTGTTGGTCAGATAGAATAATATTAAAATCATTTTAAATATGAAAAGTTTTTAATTTACTGTTCATAAATTTTAAAGTTCTTACGGTTATTGAAATAGTTCATCCTATTATATTCCTGGCCGTTTAAACGTGAATTCCCACGTCGTCCGAAGATTAGTATCCGGTTGATTTATTTATTTATCCTTTGGAGATTTTGTTTTTCGTGTAGTTGGTCCTCATTGTATAAACGATGGCCCATTTTTTTCTCTTTCTTAGCAGAACTGAAGGGATTGAAGCTGTGCGTCTTTTTCAATCCCCCCAGCGCTAACACCTAGTTGTTACATCGTCAATAATCAATCAATTTCCAGTCACTAACTACTAAGCTTTCCAAAACCTGTCCTTTTTATATTAATGTCAAGGATTGAATTAACATTGCGTCATGGAGTGATGATTCTTTCGCTGAGGTCCGATTTTCCAAATGGATTTCTTCTTATTTGCTAACAGTTTTTATTGTTTTCTTATCTGACCAGTGTTTTTACATTTAAATGCCGAGGCTGGTTTACATTTAACTAATTAACAATCATTTCCATTTCTGATTAATTAACCTGTTTTCCAAATCAAAAATATGTTTAAAGACAAATTTAAAGACACAACTTCATCTCCAAATCTTTTTTTAAAATCCAGTTTTAAAACACTTTTTCCCCAATAAATCCCCATTTTAACAATTTTTCACTATCCGTGCGATCTAATATATAAGAGTTTAAGTTGATATTTTAATTTCAATTTTTAAAGAAAGTTTTTAAATGCGAACTTTTTATTTTAACTTGTTTAATAATATATATAAAAAAAAAACCAATGTAACGAACGTCTGTGCTCGTTACATATCAGTAAAGTTACTTAAAAAAAAAATGATCAAAAAAAAAAAAATATTTTACTTAGGGTTAGTAATTACGGTATTAACAAAATTTCCAAACATTCAGTTAATAATTTTACAAAAAACTATATACAAAAAGAAAAAGAAAATGTTGACCATCGCCTACCTAAGGACCATTTACGTTAACACCCCTCCCCCCGAGAATTCTATTTTATTTTATCCATTGATTTCTACTTACGGCATGACAAACAAATTATTTAACTTATTTAGGAAGGTTGCATTGAGATAAATATGTTCTAAGATAAGGGATTTATACGTGTATATTTGCAGCACAATTATAACTACCACCAACTTATTTATGACTGATTGAAATGCATAAATAGGATTACACTGACGTAAATTCCCAATGGTACTCATCGTAAGGTACCACATTTCGATCATAAACTTCCGTGGCTGTGCGCCTATACACGTTAACGCATAAATATATATTAACAAAAAAAAACATATCCAATGCAACCTTTTGATTTTCTTTTTAATTTACAAAAATTAGTTTTAAAATTATTTTATACTTTCTCGTATTTAATATATATGCGCAATTTCTTCCTGGCAGTGCTTTTATAAAATTTAAAAATATCCGACTTATGTAAGCAGATAAAACATTTATTTCATTTTGACAAAATTTGCTCAGGGTATTTGTGGTTTATTAAAGATCGGCCCAGTTGGTTGCGCCATTGTAACGATCCGGAGAATGGAGACTTACGTTAATACAAAACATATATCTATATAATTTTCAGAAAAAATTTACGGGCATGATTCCCTTTTAAAATTCTCAGGGCACTCATGTTTATTAATCTTTTTCAATCCCCCCAGCGCTAACACCTAGTTGTTACATCGTCAATAATCAATCAATTTCCAGTCACTAACTACTAAGCTTTCCAAAACCTGTCCTTTTTATATTAATGTCAAGGATTGAATTAACATTGCATCATGGAGTGATGATTCTTTCGCTGAGGTCCGATTTTCCAAATGGATTTCTTCTTATTTGCTAACAGTTTTTATTGTTTTCTTATCTGACCAGTGTTTTTACATTTAAATGCCGAGGCTGGTTTACATTTAACTAATTAACAATCATTTCCATTTCTGATTAATTAACCTGTTTTCCAAATCAAAAATATATTTAAAGACAAATTTAAAGACACAACTTCATCTCCAAATCTTTTTTTAAAATCCAGTTTTAAAACACTTTTTCCCCAATAAATCCCCATTTTAACAATTTTTCACTATCCGTGCGATCTAATATATAAGAGTTTAAGTTGATATTTTAATTTCAATTTTTAAAGAAAGTTTTTAAATGCGAACTTTTTATTTTAACTTGTTTAATAATATATATAAAAAAAAAACCAATGTAACGAACGTCTGTGCTCGTTACATTACATATGTAGACACAGGTATATAGCAAGCCTGTGTTTCAGTTATTACATTGTAGAGATGTCTGTCCATCCTTGCATATGTATTAAATGGATTATGTCCTGTACATGTGGGGTTCAGATTGACCTTAGGTCAACATGGGTGTGACAAGAATCTCGACCTCAGGGTGGCCTTCGAGCTTTCCATCATCAGATTTTCAATTGGATGGATGGTTGAAGAGTTGGGGTGTGTAGTAGATTGGAACCTGTCCATTAAAATATGAAGATTGTCTATCTTAATATATATCTGTGCACTTATAGTATATATGTGTGGGAGATGATAATCTGGACCAATTGATGATTGCTGGTTTAGCATGAAATACGTATATTGGTGATTATTTATCTTTTCAGCATATATGAGTTTAAGTGTATCAGTGTTATTAGATAGAGTGGAGAGTGGTGGGTCATGTGAAAGTCTGTGCTCATATACCCTATATAATACATACTTTTAATAATATTTAAAATGTATTTAAAAATTGGATTGCTAAGCTGAACTGCTTTAAAAATAATGAAGTTATGTTGAGCGATTTTTAAATTAAATTATATTTTATAAAATTAAAGCAGTATCTGAAATTTTGTATTAGATATAAGAATGGCTGTTATAATATCTCTTATCTTTCTCATTGCTTTGAAGCATTAATTTTTTTCTTTTTTTAACTTTTAAAATTAACTTTTATTAGGTCTTTAAATTGGTTGTAAGTTTAACATATTGGACAGTTTGAGAAAAAATAATTAGTTAGAAATATGCATGGATAATACAAGTTTTATGTGAGTTGCAACTTAATCGTATTAAATAGTCAAGCAGAAGAAAAAAGGAATTGTATATAAATGTTTGTAGTAATAATTATAACTATATCAGCAACACATTCCCAACCCATACCTATACTATGTGCCTATTCACTGGGCTCTTTCCTATAAAAGTAAAAAAATATGTTCCCTCTTCAATTATTACTAATGATCTTTTCTGCACTGGGCTCAATATAATTCCCCCCCCACCTCTTTTATCATTTTAAATCAAAGTTGCAGGCAGTCAGCTGTCCTGTACTTCCGACATATGTCTTTGATACCAATTATGCTGTTCATGGCATTACAAAGTCTAACATCATGATGAAACTAAAATCTCTCCCTGATAGCATTCATCCTAGTTCTCATGCTATTCCTAAATATCTTCATTTGCATATTAGCAATTTTACACTATTTGTTATTATAAATAGTGGAAGAACTTTACCCAGTATCATTAGTTCCATTTCATAAGGCGAATATACTTTCTTCCCTGCTAAATAACCTTTGCCCTATCTCTATGTCTCCTTTATTTATAAAAATTATTGAATCTATCATAATGGATAAGATTCAACCAATTACACTCCCTTCAATTTCAGAATACTAACAGGAAAAAAAGGGAGCTTCCATCTCTGATGCCATCATGCTATGCAGAATTATAATTGATTATGTCAGAATTTCAAAGAAAACTGACCCAATTGCAGTTCAAATAGATATTTCATTTGTCTTTGATTCGGTATGCATTGATTTTTTCATTGAATTGTTATAGTCTCAAAACATGCTTATTCTATACATATTAGCTAAACTTATTAACAAATAGAGAAATTTTTATTACTCTCAAATGACAAAGTGGATCCAGGTTTTAAGCCTTTTAACTCATGCCACAAGGGTAATCATTGAGTGTGTTATTTTTTGGGTGCTAGTCTTATAGCCAAAGACACCGCTCGATGGCGCCGTTTTTGTGCTAAAACACATAAAAATGCCATTTCCGCGGCCGACACGTTTGAACCCGCGTTTTTTATAATACAACTTTTTTGTTGTGCTACATATTGCAGGCTGCTATGTTGCGTCACAGTACAGCATGTATGTCACATCGCAGCAAATAAATTTGGCAAATTTGCACAGTTTATACCATTGTTACGGCTTGGTGAGAGGGTGTGTGTATTTGAATTGGATGGAAATGTTGTTTTGATTGAATTTTTTTTTATTTTAAAGTATTGAAATGTTCAGATTTTCTAAAGTAATAATTATCAGACTTTTTACAATGTACTGTATTGAAGTTTTAAGTGGGAAAATGTTGACAAGATATATGTGTAAAGTGAGTTGGAATTAGGTAACATGTCAAGTAACGTACTGTTCGTAACATTCCACGAGACAAACAATATTCTACCATGTGTTTATTTTTGAAGTAAAAAATAGCGGTAACACAAAAATATCCAGTAAGAAAAGTACAATTCTACACTCTTTTTTTAAATTTCATAAAAAGCATATATTATAAACATGGTTAATAAGTAAAGAAGACATTTTATATATATATATATATATTTGTTGTTGTTTAAAAAACTTTTACTTTCTTTCTTTTCTCCGACTACTGTTATACTTTGTTGAATATATTTTACGTTTATTGTTATCATTTATTTTATATATGTTAATAAAAAAAAATATTTACAAAAAGTACGATTTAGATATTTTTTATTTTAGCATTACAAACAACAGAACACTAACCCTAAACCTAACCCTAAAACTAACCCTAACCCTAAAACTAACCCTAACCCTAAAACTAACCCTAACCCTAACCCTAACAACTTTTACTTTTTGTTGTCATTCTATTTGAAGTAAAAAATAGCAGTAATATCTGTTTGTCTGTAAAAAATTAAAATGTAAAATGAAGACTAAAAAAGTAAAAAATAGCGGTAACACAATAATATCTGTTTCTCTGTAAAAATTAAAATTTAAAAGGAAGACTAAGAAATTTTACTTTTTATTCCGATTATGAGTTTTTAAACAACAACAACAAAAAAAGCCGTAACCCCACTAAAAAAATATCTGATAGAAAATTGATTTTTCTAATAAAGCAAAATAAAAAACATGAATCAAATTGTAATTTGTTGATTTTATTTTACATCTATTGTTATCATTTAATTTGTATATGTTAATAAAAAATAATATTTAAAAAAGACGATTTTGTTTTGTTTTTATTTTTGCATTACAAAAAACACATCAAAATGATTAAAATCAACGGCCTGGGAATGTTCATATTTTATAGTTTTAGTGTGAAAATGGTGTCATCGAACGGCATCTTTGGCTATAATACTAGCACCTTCATCACCTATATCAATCTGTACCTTCTGGCATTTATGTCCTAATGATTAGTAGGTCTATCAAGCGTATAACTTTTATGGATGATCTTCCTCTCCTCCAAGTACAATCACTTATCCCAATTCTTGAAAGGTACAATGACCATTTTAAACTCCAAGTTAATCTAAATAAATCATCCACATGGAATATTCTCTCTGGCAAGAGGGTCTTGTCTCTTTACTGCACCCCCACACAATTTTTTTGGCTTTCCTATTTAAAAACCAATAAATGCCATGAGAATGTCAATTCAGAACTCCCTGATCTAATCTACTAAAAAAATGGAGTTAATCCTGGTCCAAAGCATACCTGTCTTTTCATGCAAAAATTTCTCTAATCAATATCTTAATCTTTCCAAAATTCCCACACTATATGCCAATTATTAGGTACACCAATGCATTTAAGAGGAAGATAAATTCACTTTGCTCCAAATTAATTTGGAATAAAAATGCTGTGGTCATCAGTGTTAGAACACTGAATGGGTATCCCAAAGATAATGGCCTCTCACTTCACTCACTTGCTACCTTTTTCTTTCAGAGATCATAACTCAATATTTAAATTTATATCTATATACACTGATGCTATAAAATTTGTCCACATTATCCTATTGATAAATCATTGCCCAGTGGTGGTAAGTTTTTTTCAATCTCTTATCAAATAATATTGTTGCTCATCTTGACCTGAATCAACATTCCATTTTAAGGAAAATAATTTACTGGGAAGCCTATAACAGCACAGTCTTTGCTTAATCTCAATAATAAACAAATCATTTCAAAATTAAAATTCTGGCATCTAGAACCAAAATACCCAGATTTCCTTATTAAAATCAATCTAGATGCTCTGCCCACTAATTACTATTTGTTGCAAAGAATGACTTATGCTGAAATTGACTCTATCTGCTTGCTTTCTTATAAATCAGAAGAAACAATTCATCACTTTTTATTATAATATACAGCTCTTCTTGTATATAGAAATATTATTGCATCAATCATTAAATCACATATTTCACCAATCACCAACTTCCTAGTTAGTATAAAGTGTTGTCTCTTTCCTTCCATTAGAGTCACAATTTTCATCATGTTTACTCTTTGGATCCTGAGATATCATTTTTGTTTTAACTCTACATTCAAGAAATTACAATCCCTGTTTTACAATCAGATAGCTAAAATCAAAAACAGAGATAAGGCATTTTCTTCCCCTGATATCTATAATGCCACATGGAGCCTCATTACTCTCCCCTCTCCTTTGTAACACTAGGCTATTAACTGAAGCATTAATTTAACTTAAGAAAAAAAACCAAAAAGAAAAGCAGCAGGAATTCTCTCTCAAAAGCAATAAAAAATAAAATATGTTTTATACAAATATACTAAATTTGGTAGTATATTCCTATATTACAATTAATGGTGGAATTATGCCACTTTCTCTGAGACTACTCCACCCCACTACGAAGATTTGAATCATTATTGCCATTTTTTATATTTTGCTACTTTTTGTAATTCATATAATCTATATTCATCATCATCATCAACCATTATGAATCCACTGCAGGATGAAAGTTTCTCCAAGTTTAATCCATCTTCTCTTTTCCACAACACCCCTGCACATTTTCTTATTTCATCCATCCATCTCACATGTGGTCTCTTTCTGGGTCTTTTACAATCTCTTGAAATCCAGTTTAAAATTTCAATTGTCCATCTATTATCATTTCTTCTAGCAATATGTCCAGCCCAACTCCATTTCAATCTTTTATTTTTTTCAATAAGGTCAGTAACACCTGTTTGTTGTCTTACCCATACATTGCATTTTCGATCTCTTCTTGTTACTCCCAACATACATCTCTCCATACTCCTTTGAGTGGTCTGAAGTCTCTGTATTGCTCTTCTATTAAGTGTCCAAGTCTCAGATCCATAAGAAAGAACTGGTAAAACACATTTGTTAAAAACCATCCTTTTCAAACACATAGGCATATTTCCTTTTAGTATCAAGTTATTTCTACCAAAAGCACTCCAACCAAGTTTAATTCTATGATTAATTTCCTCCATTATGTTTCCATCTGTATTAATAATCTGACCAAGGTATTTGTAACTGTTAACTTCTTCTAATTCTTCATAATCAATCTTTATTTTCATATTTTGAGCAAATCGATTAAACATTACTTTAGTCTTTTTAACATTTATCTTTAGTCCTACTTTTCTACTTTCATCTGCTAACTCCTGCAACATTTCCTGCAGCTCTGAAGCATTATTTGCAAAAACAACTACATCATCTGCAAAATCTAAATGACTTAAATACTCTCCATTTACTTTCATTCCTTTAGTTTCCCATTTTAATCCACAAAATACTTCTTGCAGCACTGCTGTAAAAAGTTTTGGTGATATGGAGTCACCTTGTCTTACACCTTTCTCAATGTTGATTTTTCCAGTATCATTATGTAATCTAATTGTTGCTGTTGCATTTTTTATAAATATTCTTTAAAATATGACAATAACCTGGATCTATACCTAGTTGATCCAATGCTTTAATCACTGAAGAAATGTGTATAGAATCGAATGCCTTTTCATAATCTACAAATCCAAAACATAATGACAACTCATATTCATTTGTCCTTTCTATGACTTCTCTCAATACCTGGATATGATCTATTGTACTAAAACCACTTTTAAATCCAGCTTGTTCTCTTGGTTGGTGGAAATCCAAAGTTCTCTGTAGACGAGTTGTAATTATCTTGGTAAAAATTTTATATAAAACTGATAAAAGGCTGATAGGTCTGTAATTTCTAATATCTTCTTTATCACCTTTTTTAAATATTAATATTATTACTGCATTCTTCCAATCTTCCAGTACATCTTTATCATTTAGACATTTGGTATATAACTTTGCTAAAATTGTTTCTATTTCTTCACCTGCTTCTTTTAATATATCAATTATAATTCCATCATTTCCTGGAGCCTTTCCTTTCTTCATACATTCAATTGCATGTCTCACTTCTTCATTTAAAATTCTGGGCAATTCGGAAGATGTAATAGATATAGGAGGTACTTGTTCTTTATTACTATATAATTCTTGATAAAAATCTTCTACCAATTTCATGATGTCATCTCTCTTTTTAGTAATAATTCCATCTTTTTTTCTTATTGCAGATATAAATTTCCTACCAATACCAAAATGTTGTTTAACATTCTTGAGACTTTTATTTTCTTCTACAGCTTTCCTTGCTATTTCACAGTAATACTTTCTTATATCATTTTCAACTCTTTTCCGTACCATTTTACAAAATTCGAGATATTCAATTCTTTTTAATACATCACTTTTGTATATCTTCATATTCTTTCTTTTCTTCATAAATTCTCTAGTCTCAGTAGAAATTTTATTAGTCAATTGCTGCTTTTTTCTACCAGCTATATTACAGTAGATAATTTCATTGATCAAATCATATATATGGATATTTAGTTCCATCTATTATTTACAAATATAACTTGGATATTCCATTTGTAGAATCAGTTTGAATTTAATCATATATATATAAAGAGCCTGCTAATAGCTCTGATGAGAGCCATAAGCTAGAAAACGGTCTGGAGATGGGGACCATCATAGATAAAGGCTTTAGGTATTTTCTCTTGTAGCATTTATCATAAAAAAATAAAATAAATAAGCTTGTTTAGAGCTATTAGCAGGCTCTTTATATATTACATATGGGTAATACAAGCTACATAGGTCATGTGACATATGACTGATATTTTAATATATATATATATATATATATATATATATATATATATATATATATATATATATATATATTATTTTTTTATATATGGGTGTACCAACTCCAATTACCTTATTATATGTATTTCCATGTGCTGAAAAAAAAAGTTGCTTGTTTTTTTAAAGATCTTAATTTTGAGCATGCTGATTTAATTAGTCAGCTAACTACTAGTTTACATACAAGTATCTTTTATAGCAATATAAAAAAAATTATCAATTGTCAGTATAATCTCTGGATGTCACTTCTCATATCTAATCCTTTATTCAGATTTTTAAACGTTTATATGTCTCAATTCTACTGATATTCCTATTTAATCTATTTTAAGATATATTCCTATTAAACAACAGATTTAAATTTAGTCAATCAATCCTATAGTGCTTTTTGCATTAAGTACCATTAATTAAGTGCATAAATAACACTATTTAAGACACTGGTCTTTCGTGAACAAGTAGTCAATATTAAAGTGCTTAAGACACTGGGTTAAAGTGCTATAATACATTTATGTCAAAACTTAAATTCATATTATGCTTCTATTGTTCTCCATACTCTCAGAACAATATGGAGAGCATACTGTTCATGTTCATTTGATGAGAAATTTCCAATTAGAAAATTCATAGTTAAAAACAGAAATTTAAGCAAATCTCCTTTGTTTTTCATTGGATTTGCATATGGTTTCCCTAAATACAATCTTAATGCATTTCCACTATAGAACACCTTTTTGTAAAAATAATTATATTTCAGTGATTAAGTACCTTTTAAAAATATTATGATAATTAACAGCTAAGATAATGTGATGGTATAATAAGATCAATAAATATCAACAAAAAGTACAAAAATATATAATAAAGTGTTAAAGATATTGACAAATGGATAAAGGACATTTGTTCTGATAATTTTAACATGTGTTTTCTTTCACTTTTTTCAGCCCAGCTGAATCTAAATTAGATGTTATGGACAAGTTTAGTTTGCACAATCATTGTGAAATTCACTTTTAATTTTTTATTCTTTGTTTTTCTTCTGAAATTAGAATAGCCATACTCACTTATGACAAATTTTGTGTAGTGCTCTACTAATTGCTGCATAATTTATATGATCAAATGAAAATTAACATGAGTTCTTAGTTATCACAGAAACACATCTATACAATAAATGTAAAGAAAGTTCTTTTAACTTGGGGGGGGGGGGTAAATGAACAAGAAACAGACATACATCTCAGAAATGCCACCGAAATTTGTTAAAGAACACACTAATAAGAAAAGCAAAACAAAAGCATAGTATTGGTCAATTTCCCAGTAGTTCAGAAGCTGAAAACTAATAACTCAATAGTATTTAATTACACAATTAATGGAAACTTTAATATTTTAGGCATGTCATTTAAATTATTTGAAGCAGAGAAAATGATGGTGGTGCTAACATGCTGAAATCATGCTCATCTCTGTTTCTTTTTGTTATTAAATATGTTTTTGACCTGAAAATTTGGATTCTGACATCTATTAAGTCAAAAAATATATTTAAAATAAATCTAATGTAAAATCACATTTTAATATCAAATTTCAAACTGTAACTTTAACTTAATAAATAATCACTTACTACTTTAATGCATCCAAAGGATGTAATGTAACACTCCCTCTCACACCTTCTATGCAAGTCTGAAAAAAAAAGATTGTTGTATGTGTGCATCTAATATATATGACTTGTGAAAATAAAATTTAAGGTCTAGAAAAGATGTATTTATATCATATATTGCTTAAATTAACCAATATGGATGACAAGAAAGCAAAAGTTTTTTAAAATATGTATTGCACTATAAATTATGTTATTGTGAATTATTCATTTTTGTGATGAAATTCAAACCAATTCTTATAAAATATGGCTCTATGAAATATCAACCACTCATTCAAACATAGCTGACTTTTAAAAAGTAGATTATGCCTATTTTAATGTGAATATATTCAAGTTTGATTCAATGTTCATTTATATATCATCAGAAATTTAATGATGAAAGTATATATGCTAGTATAGAAATTAATATTTTAAATATTATTAATTACAGTAATTTAAAACGAGGAATTAATGTTAGAAGTGTTAAATTAGCTTGTATTTAACCATCTACATTAAGACTTCTTCTGGGTGAGAAAAGATAAAAGCAATTGGGTAACAAGATACTATGATCAAATAATTGATCATAATCAGTGGTACTGTTAATAAATTTTTTTTTTTTTGCACTGATTATATGCATAATAAAATGGTATATTCTTTTTTGCACTTTTAAATTTTATGATGATTTTTATTTCTTTTTAGATTTGATTGGTTAGCAATCTTATTCAGAATTGTAATTAATAAAGGCATTGCATTAGTTATATTATATACTCATACATTCATACATAAATGTAATTATAATAATGTTCTAAGCATAATGTGCAAACACACACACACATATATATATATTGTAACTATACACAATTAAAATGGTAAGAGAATGGGAAAGTTGGTTCTTTAAATTATATATATAATACATTAAGATCATAATCGCACAAAAGATATTCTTTTAATTAAATAATAGGTAGAAATCAAAAAGCTTTCTCAATTATGTATCAATCTCTACTGACACTTGATATGAGAATGTGCTAGCGTTTGAAATGATATCCTACAACTGAACAAATCAAATTCATAAAGAATGTATCCAACTTTATTATCTCTCTATACTTTAATTGCTTACTCTCAGGGTTTAGCATTAAAAGTCATTAATGAGACTTGATCACTTGCTAAACTTAAAATAAAAACAAAGGAAATATTTTATGGAATCTAAATTATATTTACACACCAACTAAATATAAAGAATTTATTTATTATCTTAAATCATTAATGTTAAATAATATAGCTGATTATTGATGTTTGTACAAGCAATCAGTTGCATTTCAATATTCTCAGATAAAATCAAGTATTTCATCATGATTCACATGTACAGATAAGTGATGAGATTCAAAATAAAAAAAAGTTAGATGAAATCACTTTAAATAAAACAATTGGATCATCTTTTATTTGTGTGATGTATTCTCTTTTCTTTTTAAAGTGGCAAAAATAACAAAATAACAAAGCTAGAATATCCATTTCATTTCATAGGGTTTTTAAAATAATTTCTGTGAAATTCATATTGAAAAACATTTGATATTGATATATTTCTTTAAGTTACATTTGTGTTTGAATGAAGACCATTTATTTCCTAAGACTAAATAAGGAATAACAATAATAATAATAGTACTTGCTAACATCAAATTGTTTGAGATCAGAGACTCATTCCTTGGGGTAGAATTATACTAACTCTGCAATTAAAAAAAATATCAAGATTCTCTTTGGACTATATTAAATAAATCTGTATTCTTCTGAACTAATTTCCCTCTTTTGGGATGCCCAAATAAATAGATCTCTTAAAATAATCCCGTTTTTTCACAAATGGCCCTCAAATATGGAAAAAGCATTGATATATTCATCTGTATCATGCTTAATTTCTAAAAGGCCAGTAGAGGTTTTATCATCAAGTTATAGTGACCCTGATAAATACCTTCTTATAATAAGCTCTTATAAATACTACCGAGATTCCTATGTTTATGCCTATAAATATTCAGACATGAAACATTATTATAGCAGATCTACCCTTCAAACTTATCTCATAATTACTGAATGGTTGCAAATTATCCACTAGAAACAATATTTATATATCAATAATGATAATTACATCAAAATGTTCAACATTTAAGATAGTCTTCACATGTGCAAAAATGCTGACAAAATTTCATTTAATGCATTGTAAAAACATGATATTCATGTAATGCATTATAATTAAAAAATAATAATAATACCTGGTGAGGGAGCTCTGATCTTAATGAAATATTAAAAAAAAAATGACAAAAATAATGAATGTGTATATACTTCAATTTTAAATCTTAATTGTACTCACATTTGGTGCCAATAAATGTTTCCATTTTCCTTCAAACATATTTTTGAAAGCTGGAAGAAAACAAAAATATTAACACAATAGCATGCCAATATTATAAAAAAAACAATAAAAATCAATACAAATATTATAAAATGATCATTTAAAAGTTAGATAGTACAAAATATAGAAATGTAAGCCAATCAATACATAAAAGATGTAAATAGCCCAGTGCAAGAAAAATTTATTCCCAATCGTGACAGAATGTGGCTGAGGATGTTTTTTCTGGCTTACTAATTATTGGGTAATTAAGATTTGGTTGATTGTGCACTTTATTTTATCTTATAACTAAGAATAGTTAAATATCCATTTACCAATAATATATTATTGGATAGTCAGCTAGGTTGTCTATATGTTTTACCTGAAGAAAAAAAAGTAAGCCTAATTAAAATCTGGGGGAAAAAAAAATTTCTACCCAGATTAGTTTTGAACTTAGATAACAAACAGTTTAGCAAGAACATTCTTTGCAACATAAGCCAAATAATAAAAAAATATGCTTACCAGCTGATGCTTTGACACATGAAAAAAAAAAGTAAAAATTCAGCGAATTATTTTAGCAAACTTGTAATTAATATTCATTTTATAATTGTGATTTATGTACGAGCTTATTAAAACTATTAGGATTTATATCTTGATATATTTATATATTAATATGTAAATCAAAACATACTATAATGTTCAAAATAAGAATCATAGATCACATGACCCTATCTCTTAAGCTTGTAAGTTATAAACAGTGAGGATTTCCAATTCCTCAACAAGCTTTGTGATAAATGCTTAGCCAGAGACAGCACTTAAAATATCTCTTTCAGAAACCCCCCCAAATCCCTGACCATGGTTTCATGCAAATCCTCATTGTTTATACTATAATGTTGTTTTATAATTTAAAAAAAACATCTTTTATTTGTAATTATATATTTTTAACAGCTATGTAATTTTAATATAAGTGATTTTAATAAATGTAAACCCATTTACTTGTATAAATATGTTAGATTTAAGTAAAAGTTATAATAGAAAGAAATTCAATCTTAGTATTTTTTATTACAGTGATCCTTTAAAAGATGAGTGTGTTAGTTTCTGTACTGAATTCTGATAAATAAATTAAAGTAAAATAATTTATTTTTTTATAAAATAATGATATATTTTTTTATAAATGGTAGTGATAATAATATTTCAGGTATAAATATTGTTATTAAAATATTTAAGTTTAACTTAATTAAAAAGATAATTTATTTAAATTTAAAATTTCTTTAAACTTTATCAGTTTTAAAAATATTTATTGATTTTATTATTATTAAATTGTAGACAGCAAATTAATTATTCAAAAAACTGTTACTTAATTTTCAATTGATTGCCCAATGAAATGTAATTAATTATTTATTTTATGTCATGCTGTCTAGACATATAAAAAGAAAAAAGCAGATAAACTAGAGATAAAAGAGAAATAAGAAAGGAGAAAATAAATCATTGTTTTACATAAAAGTTTGTAAAATTATAAAATTTAATATATTTTATTTTTGTGAACAGTAAAAATAAAGTAAATTAATCATCCTGAAAGGAATATAATATTTTTAATAGTAGTCTAAAAATGATGAAGTAAATTAAACTAAAATTTCTTCATTTGCGATACAATTATAGTCTGAAAATTCAATTCACAATTAAAAATGCTATTGAAAAATAAGTGCAAGCATATATTATTATTATTACTGATTGAAAAAACCATGAAGAGTAAGGATTCTCAGCTTTAATTAATTAAAAGGTGTAAATACTATTACGTAAGGAAATATGTTTTATTTATCTCTACTTTGTTGATTCATTTACATAATAATTTAATTATAAAGAGGAACAAGAATAAATACAAAACGAGATAACTTATATAAAATAATTAAATTAGTTTACTGAACTTTAAAATAGCTTATTAATGGAAATGAGACACCAAATGAAAATAGTTATCTTTTAAATTAAAATATTAAGTTTTTTAACTTCTCTCAAAATAATTATAATAAAATTAGAAGTGTGTGAGGCACTGAAAAGAGAAGCCATAGTAATTATTCTTATAAGTCTATACAAAAGTTAATGGCTAAGCTCTTTTGAGGTGTGTTGCCTCATATTCATAGTTGTAGTGATAAATGGTGCAGAATAGGTTGATGATATGCAAACTATATGCAAATTATTTATAGTCCAGCATTTGGAAATATCGAAGTATGTGTTGTGTCTGTTGACAGAATTGTTATTGCTAGTAATAAAGTATGCCTCTGATTTTTCATTTGCTGTCATTTTATAAAATTATAAAGAAGAATAGACATTTTTTGTATATTTAATAATTAAGGAATATTAAGTAAATACATATGATAATAAATATTTACTATAGATTATATTAAATAAAAGCTTATTTCAAGAAAGAACATTTTGTTAGCAAATAAGATTATCTTATAGTATAAAATACTAAAAGAATAAAAATTTAGCAAGAACAGTTATTAATTTTTATTATAAAAAATCTTGATAAAATAGTACATTGGTGGATAATAAAGTGAAATGAACTTATGTATGTTTATTGCAGAATGAAATAATTATTAAATAAAATATAATGAGGAGAAAAATGGAAGTATGAATGAACTATGAATACTGCATATAGTGAAGTTTAATAGTGGAGAGATTAATATTCAAATGTGTATTGAATTAGTTATTCAACTACAGTTTCATTAAACTTCTATAGTAGTGATTCATATTCAATATTAGAACATATTCAGATCTGAAAGTTTAAACAAAGATGCATCACATTTTTTAAAGAGTTTTATCAAGTTATTTTATTAATGATTTTTAATGTTTTACACAGGATCCTAGAAGCTGCTGGAAAATGAAGAAATAAAATTAGTAACTCATGAGGAGGTGAGGCATCATGCTGAAGACTATAATGATGCAGAATTAGGAGGAGGTAGAATAATAATAATAATAATAATAATAATAATAATAATAATAATAATAATAATAATAATAATTTTTTTCTTTAGTTATTATTGTTAAAATTAAAATGAATGTAATATTAGATATTAAGCTTATTCATAAGGTAATAATATCAGATGTATTTGATTTGGATATTATATGTAAATATATTTTATACGTTTAATATATTTTTTTAAAAATGATGATAATAAGAAATATGCTTAGAAAATTAATATAGTAAAGAGTATGGATAAAACAATACTTTATAGTTATAAGGTAAAATTATCTAAATAATAATTTAGTAATATTTTATTTTAAAATGTATTTAATGAGTAAATTGTTTTTATAATGATGAACCAAGAGATGGGATTCATGGAAATAAAATACCTATGCTATCTGAATCTCAAATGAAAATATGAAGAGATGCAAGAGAATGAATGGTAAAAGAAACAAATAGTTATGATTTCAATTTTGTGTGATAAAAAGAATAATGTTGACCTTTGTCATAAGGCATGATTTGTTTTGTAATACAATTGTTAATATATAAAAGAATACTTGAGGGGAAGATGAGATTGTAATATTAGTTGTGAGATAGATTATGGTCATTGATGCTAAAAATTTACAGCATAGTAAGACAAGTTGTAATTCCAGGATAGAATGAAATACCATCCTGAAGAACTGATTAAAATATTATAGTGTGATTAATCAATATGATACCCATATATGTACTTTATTATGAGGAGATGTGAGGAATTTCCACAAGACATGGATATTATTTTCCATAGGAGCTTAATGGATGAGCATGGATTCTGGAGTAGAATCATTGGTACTAATTATTTAGCAAGGCTTGGCCACCTGTTGGCATTGTTGCCAGTCCAAAACAGCTACAAATACCATTTACATTGCCTAGGCCACTTCATGGCATTGCACAGAAATATTACAGCTTGTTTTGTGCTTCACATTTTATGCACATTTCACTAGTCGATACAGTATTGTCTGATGGTATTTGGATTTCAAGTAGCCACAAGTTTTGATATCTCCATAGCACAGTAATTTCATTTCTACTCAAATCATGCAGTCTGACTCACGGAGAATTGTCACATCATCCCCACCTTTCCTACACAACTTGGAATGTGCAAAATATTGGGAAAGGGTAGGGTCAAACACTATTTAGCCAAGTTCACATGATAACTCTCACTTTTGTGAGAAATTATATGAGACAAAATGGCACACAAATTGTGCTACTTACTGATATCAGTAGGCTCCTGCAATTGAAGGTATTCAATTCCTAAAAATAAAATATTAAAGACAGTAGGAAAAAATAAAAGGATCAAAAATGTCATTAATAGTAAAAATTCTTTTTAAAAATGGCAAAATAGAAATTGCGTAATACAAATCACTGTATAGCCAAAAAAAAGTTGCCATATTTTAAACATGAAAAAAGAAAATGAAAGTTGTAAAAGTCTGAAGTTTTGATATTATAGTAATTTTTTAGGGTGGTGTGTTGAAAGGATCAAAAAATGTAATTAATAAAAAAAGTTGTTTTTAAAAATGGCAAAATAGATATCGCATAATACAAATAAAGCTAAAAAAAAGTCACCATCTTTTTTTAAAAAAAAGACAACAAAAAATTAAAGTCAAAAGTTTTGATGTTATTTTAATTTTTTTGGGGGGTGGGGAGTAGGTTGAGAAATACTTTGTCTTCACTGAGATAAAAGATAGAGACAAAAGTTATTTTTGGTTTGTTTTTATTTTTAAAGAAAGGTAATAAAAATTGGTTTTAAAAATAAAAGTTTTAATATATCAGCGGTATACAAATAAAGCCAAAAAAAAAATCACCGTATAGGCAAAAGAAAAGTCGCCAATTTTTTTTTTAAAAAAAAAAAAGAAAATGAAAGTTGAAAATGTCAAAAGTTTTGATTTTATTTAAAATTTTTTGGGGGGAGGGGAGTGGATTGAGAAATACTTTGTAAAAGTTAGAGACAGGAGTTGTTTTTTGTTTGTTTTTATTTTTTAAAAAAGATAATGAAAATTGATTTAAAAAATAAAAGCTAAAGCCAAAAAAAAAAAAAAATTGCCATTTGACCCAAACCCCCTCCCCCTAAAAATGCCAATATTAAAGATGGAGTAGAAAAAATTAAAGGGTTCAAAAAAAGTCAGTGTATTTTAAAAATCGAGGCCCGGTACATTGCATTGTATTGTTTTCGATTGGAAATAATGCCATCAAGCGACCAAGCCCAGCTAAGTAATTAGTATTGAATCATTAATGTGAAAATGACTATTTGCCAAATTATAGCATTCCATTAAGAAAGGAGACCTCCATTTCTATATTTAGAGATAATAGTTTATTAAAAAATCAGTTTCTTATCTATAGAGTTTTAGATATAGTAAAAAAAAGTATATAATGAGCATCGTATGTAGACTAGTTATTCTTTAGAAATATTATAGTTTCCTTCATAGGTAATAAAAAATTGGTTCTAAAAAAATAATAAATGCAAAACAAATATTTTAGTAGTTAAGTAAAAACTGACTGATTTAATATTAAAGGATAAAATATGAGATCAAAAATAAGAATGAAAGAGTGAATGAAAAGAAGTAAAGAGTGAACATGATGAATGACCATTTATTAGCAAGAAATCTTGATTCAATTAATTATTTCAATAATTTATCAATATTACATTGAAAATTATAATAACATAAACCAAAAAATTTTATCTGTAAATTTTTATGAATAGAGTTTATGCAGATTTACATTATGAAAGGTAATAAGATATTGTATTTTTATGTAAATATTGCAAAAAAGGGAATGTATTATCTCATTAGATGAAAGAGGATTAAAAAGTTGAACCCGTAAGAACTCATGGATGGTAAAATGAAGTATCAACATGAAAGAAAGTACACATGTTGATAATAGTGAATTTGATATTTGAGAAATAGAATAATTACATAATATAAATGTTAAATTGAAAAGAAATATGCTTATGCAATTTAATTATTTTAATGTAAATAATTGTACATATATTTTAATTATTTCATATGTATTTTAGAGTTTAACTATGTTATTTAATATTTGATAAGTTGTTATCTATTGTTATGGTTAAAACAAATAATTATTTTAATATAAATCTTAGACTAGTGGCTTTATTTCTACTCAGAATTATTTTCATCACAAAGTCATATCAAAACACATAAATTATATAAAATGATTTCAATCAAAAATATAATTATTGTATAATTTATGCAGAAGTAGAATTTGATAAATTAATAATTCATTACTTTAAAAATGTAATTATTTAAGAAGTGCTATTTAATAATATTATCTAAATGGAGCATTTATTGAAGTCATAATATTTTATAAGAGTCACATTATTATCATCATCATCATCATCATCATCATCATCATCATTATTATTATTATTGTTGTTGTTGTTATTATTATATTTTATATTTCAAATCAAACTTTAATGTTCATAAAAAGTTACATTGTTAAAAATACATGGTTGAAAACTACATAGTTTTGGAACAAACAGATAGATATTATTGATATAGTTCAAATAAATTGTTAGGCAGGTATTTGATAAATGTAAACTTGTAAACTGTGTATTTGCCTACTGTTCTATTTTCATTGTCTGAAGGTTTAGTTCATCAGTTTAAAATACTTTTGTTCGAATTAAGTATATCCTTTGGACTATCCAATACACAGATGTAGTGTTTAAAAAATTGTTGAAAAAGAGATATGTAATAAAATAAATAAATAATTGTTCTTATTACAGCAAGGTTTTTGAGGTTATGGTCTGTCTTGGGTTTTTAATAGTAACCATGTAGCAGCAAATATATCTGGGTGTACAATTTTTCCATTTCTGGACTTCAGTTGTTTGAGCTCATTAGAGAATGAGGCTGAGTGCCTTTTGGTCTTATTTCCAAGTCAGAAAGCACATCTGGTATACCACAAAGTATGTAAACAAAAAGTTGCTGCACAGGCTGCTGGTATTGAGCCTTTACTGAGTGTATCTATTAGGTTATCAAGTGTGAGATTATTTTGTCTATATGTTAATCATAATTTCTTGGGTATTTGTTAGAGCTGCGCAGATATAAAATAAATGCTGTTGTGTTTCTTCTTCCCTGTGGCACATGGAATAAAAAGCATCAATTTTGGTATAAAACCTGCAGTATTTAAGGAAGTAGGAGGTGGGTAGAGGATAAAGATTTAGCCTTAAGAGAAAGTCAAAAATTTTTGGTTCCGATGACTATTTTTTGAATCACTGCATCAAACGACTGTTCATGTTTAGCATTGGTGACTGAGGATCAGTAGTTATGTCTGGGTACAGCATATTATAAATGCTCCAATAGGTGTATTTACCAATACCCAAAAAGACACCTAATCATAAATACTTTGGAGTTGGTTTATGAACATAGGCAAATATCCATGTAAAGGTGGTGGTCAGTCTGTGGGTATTATTTGAAGGATGTATTAGAAAGCTGGAAAACTTCTTATTAGTGCAGCCAGTAGATTTGTACTTTTTTGTTTATGAAAAATTTGAATAAAATGAAGACCTAATCCATTTCTGGTTGGTGGAAGACAAAGTTGTTTTACAGAGATGGAGACTACTCTTCCTCCCATAATATCTTGCAACAGAGTGAGTAAATGAATGAAGTGAAACATACGATTGGTGAGTAATAGGTTATTTTTGTAGTTACAAACTGATTGAAAGGCATATTTTTGCATAAATGAGAGGTAGGTTTTGGAGAGAGAAATGGTTGTATGTTCAGCATCATCTTTCAGTTTTTTCTGGATCTTTTGTCTCATTCCAGAGGGCCCTAGGTAGAAAGGAAATCCAAGAAAATTAGTTAGTTTACCATGATAAACTTGCATATGTATCTTGCCAGTGTAAAGAAACCAAGCTGATGTTTTATTAATGTTGATCTTGAGTTGATATTTGAAGGTATATTCATTAAGTATTTTTTCCAAAATAGGTAGTTGTATTTTGGATGTAAAAAAACCCAGTAAGGTCATCCATGTATGCAATACATGGTATATTTAGTCCAGCAACTGGAATTTGTTGCATTTTGTTTATGAGAGGATTAATGTAGAACATAAATAATAAAGAACTAAGTGGCGATCTTTGAGGTATGGATTGGTGGGGAGAGAATAAAGGTGATGTTCTACTATTAATTGTAATGTGGATTTCATAAGTAAGGAGTATATTGGTTAATAGGTATAAGAGAAAGTGAGGTATTTTAGTGTCTGCAAGTATCTGAATTAAAATTTCAATAGGAACTGAGTCAAAAGCAGCCTCAATGTCAATTTGAACAGCCATTGGAACATATTTTTTTGCTCTCTAACTGAATTTACAATGGTTTTGAAAATAAGGCCAGCTTCACTTGTTGAGAAGCCTTTTTTTGCATATTGCATTGGTGATAATAGCCATGGAGATTGGTTACAGATTAGATAGATTGGATTTTGAAGCTTGTTTTTTGTTGAATGGAACTAAGGAGATTGGATATAGATCTTTTATGTTAATAGCCTTTGTGATAGATAATTTGATAAATCAAATAGATATGGGGTAATAAACTGACTGAGATGTGAAAATAGAAATTTAGGGATTCCATGTGACCCTGGATGACAAGAGTTTGAAATTGTGGTTAGCTTCAGCAAGTAATAAGTAGCATGGAATGAATTATCTAACTCGGGTTGGCCAAATATATCTTCAAGGGGTGTAAAGGCACAATGTGACTGCAGCTTTTGTTTGAGATATTGGTATATTGGTTCTATCATATTATGTCCAGCTATGGTGACACCCTTGTTTTCAAGTGCTTGTAAAACTCTGACAATGGATATCCCAGAGCACAGCTAATGTACCCTTATATCCAGGTGTGTTGTTTTGATAGACAAATTTTTTTATTTTTTGTGGCAAGGTACTCTTTTAGAGTGATGCAGGTGTCATTATATAACTTTTTATATGTGCATAGGTATCTGGAGCAGATTTACACATGGCGATTCTTTTATATAACTCATCGGCCAAAGTTAGGAGTCTTGAGAGTAGTGGTCTGGTAATATGATTTATATTAAATGACAGAATGTTGATAAAGGAAATGCACCATTGAACAGGATCAAGTTGGATAGTGCTGAATTTAAATAACAATGTATATTTCAGAGTACAAAAATTCAGAAGTATGTGCAGGAAGAATTATTTTTATTGTTTTATGAAGTTGAATTGTTGATGTTTGCATTGCACTTAAATTGAGTTCAAGCATTTGACTAGAGTGATCAGAAGAGGGTGAGGGATTAAGTGTTAATTAAATGATGAAGCATGGGTGAATAAAAACACAGGTCAATAAGTGATGTGTGTGATGACTGTTGTAGAAAAAGATGGAATTGGGTGATAAGAAACCTTCAGCACTCATTAGAGGTACTGCAAGTTGATGTAGCCACTTTGAAACAAAAGTATGATAACTCATGTGAAAGTCACCCATTAAAACAACTGGGTAAGAGGTTGATGATAGTAGTGAGTTGATGGTAAGCAGTAATCTTGAGATGACAACTGGTCCAGGATAAATAAATAATAATAATACTAATAATAAATTATTATTATTATTATTATTATTATTATTATTATTATTATTATCATCATCATCATCATAATTATTATTATTATTTAATAAGTAAAATTTATTTTTAGATTAAATTTTTAAATACTATATTATATTAAAAAGAGGTATTCTTGATAAAATATATTACAAGGCTCATATTTTTAAAAGATGTAATTAAAAAGAATAAAATTGCTAATCAAATTAAGGTAATGAAGTGAATGAAAGGTGATGATCATTATAATTGCACTGTAAAGTTATTGATTATATTGAAATTATTATTATGTTTTATAATTAATATTTGTATAATGAAAATATTAGATATATAAGTACAATTAAATTATTTAAGGGGAAGTAAAATAGAAAATAGTAAAGGTTAATTTTATGGTATTATTATTAGAATTAAATTAATTTTTAAGAAGAGAATTTAATTTATGTTTATAATGTTAAGGTGTGATTATTATTAAAATGATTGGATCTTAGTAAAATCCCTCCTATTATTCAATTACTTTACTGTTATTGTTATTATAAATATGCGACTTTTTTCGCATTCGTTAGTGAAGCTATAATTATACTTAAAATAATGTGTAATCGGTCTACTTAGCGCTTTCGAGATTTAATGTTGGAATCTCATACTCATAGCTTTGTGAATGAATATGAGATTCCAACATTAAATCTCGAAAGCACTAAGCAGACCAATTACACATTATTTTAAGTATAATTATAGCTTCACTAACGAATGCGAAAAAGTCGCATATTTATAATTACAATTTTCACTAGTGAAGAGAAAAACAATTTGTTATTGTTATTATATTATAAGAGAATAATTATTATCCTTGAGATACCCATAAGGTAGCAGTAATCATTATAAGTAATTATTATTATATTAGGCACTTTATTTCATTATTTTTGTAATATAGTTTATTAAATAAGTAAAGGATCGAATAATCGTAATCATTATTTTTAATGAAAGATTATGTTAGTCGTTGTCTGTTGTGGGGATTTTCCTAATGATTATACTAGAATAGTAGTTGGAAAATTTCTACAATAGCAATGCTATTGGGAAGCATATTCTATATGCTCCTCAATATTAAAAAGACCACATTTTGACCATATCTCTTAAGTCTACTTTATGTTTTTATATATTATATATTTCTAGTTAATTAATAAATCTCATAAAATGGTATTTCTATATGTTACATACTCGGATGTTTGAGTTGAGCTAAGAAAAGGATTGAAGTGGAAGAAAGAGAAGGTTACAATATATATATGTAGTGAAACATTTCAATTGCATCTATTAGTCATTATCAATATTTCTTAATTATGTAATTTCTAATTATTAATAATAAAAATTTAAAAGAACTTACCTGTAATGAAAGTATCAACTTTATCAGCATCTTTGATAGGAAGTTCAAGAACAGATTTCTTATGATAAGATCGAGATATTAATTCTTTTGCAAATTTTATACTCTCTTTAAGAACATCACCAGTTACTAACTATGATAAACACAATACAATATTGTTTCATAATAAATTACCATTTCATGAAATATTCAAATAAATTTAATAAATCATGTCACTATCAACTGAAAAAAAATCAAATAAAAAAATTTAAAGAATAATACAAATTTTGAATATTTTTCTATTAATTAAACTATAAATAATGCTCATAGATCTTATGAAATATATTCTCCTATGGCTTTATTAAGACCTTCCCTTCTGCCATTATAGGTATAAATTAGTTTATGTTGAAAACTAATATACGTCAGAGATTATTATATTCTATTTAATCAAATAAATGTGACTCCAATAACATCTTGAAAGTTCAAATCCAATTATTTTATTATTACATGATGAAATAAGTAAATAAATAAAATATAAATTCTCAAGAATCATTATTATCAACCTGATACAGAATGAAGATCTTTCAAGTTTAATATAATTTCTCCAGTCCAGAATTTTTTTTTTTCTATATAAATAGACTTCTTTATCTGACTATGTCATATATGTTTTTTTTTCAAATTCTCTTACAATCTTTGGGAATTCAACTATTCATCTGTTGTCATCTTTTCTAGTGATATGTCCAACCCATCTTCATTTTATCTTCTTAACTTTTTGTTTATTCTCTCACCCATGTTAATTTTTTCTTAATAATTCAAATGTGCACCTCCATACTGCATTGTGTGCTTTTCAATTTTTACTTCACTCTTTGTTTAAATATTCAAATTTTGATACATCACATTTGTTAAAAAACTATTTTTTTAAACATGTACACACATTTCATTTTGATATTTATTTGTTTCTATCAAAAGCTATTTATCCAAGTTTAAATCTATAATTAATTTTATCCATTATACTTCCATTGGTATTAATAATCTGATCAAGGTGCTATGTTCTTTTAGTGCACTACTATTAATCTTTATTTTATTTTTTTGAAATATTATTAAACATAACTTAATTCTTTTTAGTATTTATCTTTGGTTATACATTTCTCCTTTCATCTAATAGTTCTTGTAAAATTTCCTAAAATGCTGAGGCATTGCCAAAATAATTATCATCTTTAAAATCTAGAAAACTTAAATAATCATTATTTATTTTATTTTTTCAGCCTCCCATTTTAATCCAGAAAAAATTATTGTCAAAAGTTTGGAAGAGATAGAATTAGCCTGCCCTAAATCTTATCAATGTTAATTTTTTTAGTGTCACTTTAATTCTAATCTTATTAATAAGTGTTAACACAGGTGTTTAGCTTATCTGTTAAGCAAAGATTGTCCATGAAATGCAAGTGTTGTGAGAGAGAATGGCTTGAATTTTTGTGTTAGAGGATGTTTGTGATATGGTAGAGTTTGAAATGAGAGATGTGCTGGTAAAAATAAAAAACGAAATGATGTTTCATATAAATAAATAAATGATTAAACAATCCACACGATTATCTATTATCTAAAAAAATACTATTATTTATTGAAAGTGGACTATTTTAAAATGTTATATCTAAAAAAAATAAACTTATAAATACTGTATATATTAGAGATGGCCAAATTTCATGTCCGTAAGTGATTATAATTAAATTTTTTAAGTTTACAATAAAAGCAAATATTTGATATAATTTTTCGATTAAGTTTGAACAATGTATTATATTTCCAGTAAATGATAACACCAAAAGCATTATATAAACAATTATTAAAAAATTGCCATTACAAAAAAATAAAGCGTGTCCGTGCGTGTAAAACTGTATATGTAAACAAAAGATTATTTTTATAAATACACACAGATTTCTTTACTTTAGCAACATCCCCTTTATTGGAGAAAATTACTCTAGAAATTTACTTGAGAGATCGTCCCAAAATTATAGATTAAATTAGAATAGAATTTGTATGCAAATAAAGCTGGTTGCATATAAATTAGATTGCATATATATTTATCCCCCTTCCCTCGATAAATGAAGAAGAGGAAGGAAGCAGCTAAAATGGTTAGACTGGATTATTAAAGTTAGTGTTGATATGAAGTGAGAACAGATCAGAGTAAAGAATAGTCAATGGAAGACTAGTTAGCAGTGATTAAGTTTAAAATGGAATAGTGGCAAGCAAGAAACAATTTCTTGTTTGTGTATTGAAAACATTATTACCAGCAAAGAGTAATTAAACTGAAGCTAAACCAAACCGAAAGAGACAAGTAGGGAATGGAGAAGATTGATATATAACATGGTGTGTGCTAATGTAAGCAGTAACTAATATTGTGAACTTTAATAGAGTTATTCTATATGTGTAATTATATATGCTTATTTGTCTTTCAAGAGACTTTTGATTTGAAAGTACAAATATAATATCTGGATTACTCCTGAGGTAAAAAAGATCATTTTCACCGAGGAAAATAAACAGCATATGTATTTTAATGGACTATTACATTTTTATGTTGTTTTTACCACATTATTTGTCTTTAAATAAATCTTATTATATATACATTTAAAAGTATATTGTTTATTTATTTGGCTCCCAAACTGCTTTTTAGAGACCCTCATGACGCAACAATAAATTTTATTATTATTCATTTTCATGCTTTCACTACTGTATTTATATTAAATGCTCATTTTATTTGAAATTGAAACATTTACTTTAAAAAAACTTATAAGTATTTAAAAATTCTAAATATTAATGCTTTATTGTTTATTCACTGATAGAATGAAATCATAATAAAAAGAAAGGTTAAAGTTGATTAAAAAAAACTATGTTTAAAATGAAAATGTCCGAAGTAAGCCAATGTTGCAAAAATATAATAAATAATAATTCAAATATCAGTTAAAATCTTAATAACGAAGAAACCCTTTTTAAATATGTAGTATTGAATATATTCGGTTCAAACTTGGCTCAAAGGAAAAGAATATGCGCGCGCGCGCACACACACATAAAACTCAAGTTAATTTTTTTTATAAAATAACATTACAATAATAATTGGGAATTTCTTTAAATGTCATGAACAATCTTAAAGTATCCCCATTTCATCAAAAAATAAATAAATTAAACAACAAAATGAATTGTTCAATAGTTCATATACTGATGTGTGTGCAAATTCATAACACAATTTGCAGATGAAAAATAAAAGTTCAAACTAATATTTTAAAAACCATTTGATTACATTTTCCATGATGTACTAATAAAATTATAAATAGTATGATTCTAGCATTTCTTATTTTTATTTCCAGATAATTTTCAAATGAGAGTATGCAGTCTAGTCTTATCCCTAAATATTGGGAATAAATATTTTGTTCCAAGAGTTATAAATTTCATGATTCTGAAGTAAGGAGGTGTTTCTTTAGGCAGTCCTGACTCATTTAATTAATATTCTATCCCATGTATTTTAACAAAACTAACATATACCTTTATTCAGCTAACATTTGAAATATTTAAGCAAACTATCAATTTAAAAGTATATTATATAAAGTCTCATATTTCAATTTATAAAATGTAAAAAATGAATGTTTTGCAGTTAACAGTTTTATGATAAATGCAGTTTGCTACTACTAAATGAAAAAAAAGATAACTTCCATCTCATTTCTCCTTCTGTTGAGATGAATTATTATTCAATATTCAGTGATAAATTAAAAAGAAAAAAAAATCTTGGTGGATATAAAAAAGATAATATAAGTTTGTAATAATACTACCTATAATTTTTTTAAAATATATATATTTTTAAATTATAAAAGTTTTGTAATTTAATAGCAATTTATTTTATAAAATTTCATTATTGAAAAGCCACTTAACAGACATTGACTCAATCAGTAGGAGCAAAATATGGAATTATCTAATCACAATTGGATTTCAAAGTTGACTTTATTCATTTATTAGTGAAATAATAATATTTATCCATCACTTTATACATATGTATATTATATGCAGGAACCTGGTAAAAATATTCATCATATTACATTGGTCTATTCAAACTTTTATAAAACTGTATTGACTTTATATTTAGATTTAAAAATATGGGAATGCAATAGTAATGGATCAGTTCCGAGTTCAATTTTTTGTCCAGTTCCCTTGAAATTATTGATATTGACATTAACTTTTGAATGCTACTTCAATATTATTTTTTTTTCTAAAAATATTTTCATATCAATAACAGATCATATTAAACTACATTCCTAAATTAATTGGTATGTAATTTATTAATTTTATTGATTCTTTCTAGGTGACTCTTAGACATAATTTGTAGAAATAGGCTGCACTATATTATTGTCTGATGTGAAATTTACTTATATGCATCCTGAAATTATTATCAGTCTTGTATAGATAGATATTCAGATAGAATGTTACAAAAGTATTTTTTATGCAACAGAAATGTCATCTTCAAAGTTTATTTATTTAGAAAAAACTAAGTCAGTCCTTCAGAGAAAATGCAAATAAGATAATCCATGTTCCAAAAATGATATGTTTTTGCTATTCTTTAAAATGTCTTATATCAATGAATTTATTAAAAAAATAAACAAAAATCATTTTTATGGTATCTCATTATATTTTTGACCCCAAAAAAACTTTTAATATAAAACAAATATTCGTAAAAAAAAAAAAAGTTTATTTGTGGAAAGATATAAATGTCAGACATCTTCATCATAAAATAAATTTGGGATTTACCATCTCCAGATAGTGTATCTGAAAAATTGTCAATCATTCTTTTCAAAATTTCTAATCTTACACAGATGTTTGAGTTTAGTGATATGATTTAAATTCCCATTATGACAACAAAAATTCCCTTTTCCAGAAATATCTAGTGTAAATGAATCTTCCAAAATAACTTTAACCAAACTCTTTCCTCAGATACAATTTTCGAATACAAATTCTCTATTCAAAAATCATAATCTTGTGACAATGGCATTGAGTGTTTGTGCAAGAATATTCCTATTCTTAAATCACATATATTTTTGATACCGTTCCAGTTTTTTTTTCTTTTTATCCTGCTTATAATATGAGAATATGACTTTTATTTTTTTTTTTTTGGAGTTTGAATCACCAAAATCATTTACAAATAATTGTTACCTATGTTGGAGAATACTATTACAACTTTGCAAAAAGATTATTTTGTCTAGTTTGATTATTTGATATTAAGGTCAGTTTATAAACTTTCAGGTTTATATGTATCATCATCATATCACATTTCATTGAACAAATATTTTTATATAGACATTAGAAATATCTTTCTGTGTTACATTTAAATAGCATAATTTATTCATACCTCTTTTGTTATCACTTTTCATAAGCAGAAGATTATAATGATATGCTTTTGCTAGATTATTAACAATTTGTTTTTATTGTTCAATGTTGAATGCGTATTTATATTATTAGAAAAAAGTATATAATAGACTAATTGAATCACTTATAATAAATTAAATAATATGGTCTTTATATTATGTATTACCTTAATGCCAAATGATGTAGCTTCATTAGCATCAATACTTAGCCCATGCCTACTTTTTGCATGTGAATGTAATTAGGTTATCTAATGATAATTAAAAACCCAAATAAATATTAGAATCTTTGATGTTTATGTAATTGATCATTTGGACATTTCTTTATATCTAAGATTCTTAGAACTAACTTGTCTTTAAAAAAACAGAGCTGTCCAATCAGCATTGATAGAGATCACAATTTGCTTCTGAGACTTCTGATGCAAACTTCCTGAATAATAGACTATTTGTTTACTTATTTATAGTCACAAGAGATTAGCATTTTTCTCAAACTGTTGCACTGGTCAATGCTATTCTTGTGGGAATGAATATTAGTTTCTTTACCAAAAAAATATTTTTTAAAATTTATTTTGTGGAATACTATTTCAAGTAAGTTTCTATTTTTGTTTTAAAAAAATTAATTGAATTACATCAACAATTATGGAACCTTGATCTTAATGTATTCTGCTACTTGTATTTATATATTGGACTATTTCCATCATCTAATATGAAGTATTGAATGTCTTTAGAAAAATTCCTAACTTTATTTAAATCTTCCAATTACATTCAACTGTTAGTAATAACACATAGGTTAGTATAATCATATACTAACCTGTGTGCTATTTCTAACAGTTGAATGTAATTGGAAGATTTAAATAAAATTAAATTTTTCTAAAGTTATTAAATACTTTATATTTGATGATGGAAATAGTACAATATATAAATACAACTAAAATAAAACAGGCAAAACTCTCTATACATATTGTCACTCAGTGCAAGCCAGAGTAATCAATGGATGCCAGAAGGCTTGCACATAAAATACCCATCTAGTGCCTACTCATTCAATATCCCAAGACTAGTTTCTGGCTTGTGATCTTCGTCAGTGAGGAGCCTTGGATCTGAGAGCACTGCACCTAGATCTTAGGATCTAATGCTATCCTCCAGCAGTTACCTTTTATCTTTACTTAACTACAAAACTATGAGTAGGCACTAGATGGAAATTTTATGCACAAGCCTTCTGGCATCCATTGATTACTCTAGCTTGCAATGAGTGGCAATACATATAGAGAGTTTTGCCTGTTTTAATAACAATTAAGAGCAAGCATAAGAAATAGTGATCATGTGATGTTTTTTGGCTTACAACTAAAATACCATACACAAATATTCAGAAAAACAATATTCTGTTATGATTTGATTTTTTATGTTTACATATTAACAATTTTTTTTTCCAAAATCTTAAACTATTAATATGTTGTATGATAGCAAGTAATCATATATAAATCCACAAATTCGTATATTTTTATGTTTTCTTAGCATTTTAAAATAAAAAATATTATAGAAAAATGTATTTTAAGATATCTAAATAATTTTCAAATCTGACTTCACCTGTGACAGTTTTGATTCCATTAACATTTTTTGCAAATAATTGAACTAATTAAATAAAACATTGAATGGTTTATTTCTTGAAAGTTCATAAGAATTTCCCGCTAGAATACAATCCATCAATTTTAAGCTCTAGAGATCACTAATGTTACCATTGCTCTAAATTATGCAGGACATATAATTGAACAAACTAATAATAATATGGCAAAACTTTCCAAATGCAAGCCAGAATAATCAATGGATGCAGAAAGGTTTGTGCATAAAATCCTCATCTAGTGTTTACTCATCTAATATACCCAGACTAGTTTCTAGTTTGTAGCTTTCATCAGTGAGGAATCTGGATCTGAGATCACTGTACTTAGAGTATAATGCAATCTTCCAGCAGCCACCTTTTACTTTTTTAGGTAACTAAAAAGTTTTGAGTCCAAAATGAAAATACAGTAATGTTTTCAAGCTAAGCTCATTAATTTGTATAGTTGTATAGATCTGAACTCAGTTCAGCATGCATACTTTTTGTGTTTCATTTTGGACTCAAAGCTTTTTAGTTAGCTAAAAAAGTAAAAGGTGGCTTCTGGAGATTTGCATTAGAAGATCTAGGTGCAGCGCTCTCAGATCCAGGCCCCACACTGATGAAAGCCATAAACTAGAAACTAGTCTAGGGATATTGGATGAGTAGGCACTATATAGGGGTTTTATGCATCCATTGATTACTCTAGCTTTCAATGAGTGGCACTAATGTATAAAGAGTTTTATCTCAGTGAAAAACAGCTTGTGGAAGCTTAAAGAATGGTGATCATGTGATGTTTAATGATAATATGGTAATAAATATTTATTGGTTATTTAATTTTAAATTATCTTTTGATATTGGTACTATTAATTGCTCTTATTACATTTGCTACTGTTTGCTGTTCTAGCAAAAAAAAATATCATAGTGTCTCCCATATATCATCATCATCATTATCATATTAAAGTGCTATATAGCTGGAAAGCACTTGCTATAGATCAATTTTATTTAAGATTTTAAATCTATATTCTAAAAAACTTTTGAAATTGCAAACTTTCAGACTTCTTTTTCATAATTTACAATTCCAAACATTTATATTAATATGTAGTTTTAAAACCTTAATTTAAACAATTCAATAGAGAGTGCAAGACTTTCAAAAAAAAAAAAAAACATATATAAATGTTAATTTGTTAGAATAAATTTAATTAAACCGAATTTTTTTCTATTTACTGTTTTATATTCTGAGAGTCTAGATAATATCATTTCTACAAATTTATCATTACGAGGAAATGTTTTTATTATCACAGAAAAATAGACATTTTATTTTAAAATTAGTCTGTCAAACCTTTTGAAAAATTCCTATTTTAAAAGCTTCTTCTGCTAATAGTTGGCGCCCAGTAGCTACAATATCCAAAGTTTTAGGTATTCCTATCAAACGAGGAAGAATGACACAACCGCCACCACCAGGCATTAGGCCTAAATTAACTTCTAATTGACCAACTCTGCAATAAATAATATTTTTATAAAGCAATTATTAAAAAAAGAAATAATGAAAGTTTTTAAAAAAATTATCTTGTGAGTGTGAACAAATGTCATTATATAATTATATCTTTATGTATATACAAATATAAATAGTTCTTAAAATTCCAAACAATGTAAGTTGATCCTGGCCTTTCCACGTTTATTATTTAAAATAGAGTTCAAATCTGCATCAAATGAAATGTTATTGTATAGGTATATCTTTATGTATATATAAATATAATTAGTGGCTACTTAAAATTCTAAATATTGCAAGTTACCATGGTCTTTCCATGCCTACAACTTAGGATTCAAATCTGCATCAAATGAAATTCTTTTTAAGATGGAGGCCTTTAACCAACCCGGATAATTGTCAAACCTTGGTTAGCTAACAGATATCTAGCTAATCTTGTCTAAAACCAAATAATCTGCATACAGATTATTATCAGCACATTTAGTAATAATTTATAAGCTATTCATACTATGCAGATAATAACAACTGAGATTCATTTGAAACATTGACTTTACAATCACAATTACCACATATGCACCTGATTCTATAACTGATTCACATATATGTATACCTTTTCTTTTGAGATGTTGATGGTGAGGATTTTATCTATTAATGGATTATTTATTTTACTTAACTAATATATAATGCCTAATTTTAATTGCCTTTGCTTCATTATATTATAGGGGAAATTTTTTTATTATAAAAAAAATATGCAAAGAATTTCTGTTAAATTTTCAACATATGAAGATCAAATCCATCTTACGAATTTTCTTTAGGTAACTAATATATATATGTTATATAATTTATCATAATTTAAAACTTTACTAGCTACTAAATGAACGACTGATATTGTAATAATCATAAATAAAGTAATAAAGTTATTATGCAATATCGTTTATAAAGACATCATTGTTCTTATGTTTTTAAATATATTTTATTTTTAATAATCAGTTAATTGACAATAAAAGAGTGAAAGTAATATTTTTACCAATTGTAAATGAAATGAAAAGCTGAAAAATAAACATGTTTTTGTTTGTTATTGTGGTATATTATTAGATGTGATGTGATGAACTAATTCCATCATCTATGAGTGAATAGTGAATGTACAGAAAATTTTAAGCTTTTCAAATACAAACAACTTGTTAGTAATAACATACAAATAAGCAACACAGGTTAGTAATTACCTAGCATTTAGAGTAGTATTATTCTCCACTCTTCTTCAGGTGGTTGTGGCTTGCATATACAATGATAGTATAGTTACAGATTTTGCCTTAAATTTGATATTCAAGAATCTAAAAGTGCAAGTTAGGCTTCTATGCAAATATTGTCACTGTGCACATTAGACCAACAACACCTGAAGAAGAGTGGAGAATAATACTACTCAAAACGTTGTGTAATTACTAACCTGTATTGTCTATTTGTGTGTTATTACTAACAAGTTGTTTGTATTTGAAAAGTTTAAATAAAATTTAAAATTTTCTATACATTCAACATTCATTCATAGATGATGAAAATAGACCAACATAACACATCTAAACAAGTTTTGATCTAAGGAGGGGGAGTTGGTTAAATGTTTATTTTTTTCCTCTCCAAAGTTTGATTATTAAATATTTTAATGCCATTCTGTTGAAAATACCAACCATATAACATCATTTAAAAACTTTTTGGAAAGTATCTAAAATATTTCTTATTTAGTAAAACAAACTAAATGTTTTTCCCCCATAGGAATCCAACATAACCTAACATTAAAATTAAGTGCAAATGCATGTTAATGACTTCTAAAAATTTATCAAAAAATAATGTAAGTATGAAAATTTAAAATGTAAGACTGTATAATATGTATATAATGAATTATAATAAGAACAATCTGATTAAGTTATTAACAGTGAAATAACCTGCATATAAAAAATTAAATAATAGTGGAAATATTTTATTGTTAAAGAAATGCAACTTTAATAAATCTATTCAATCAGTATTATGTTTACTATAGTAAATAGAAGGATTTGAACTTAGGATTAAAATCCCAAAAGTGTCAAAAACTTCCTGATGATCATATGAGTAGTATTTGCCTTTTTATAAAATTTTCAATGTAGTATTTAAATAGTATACAATTATTTGGCCAGTACAGGTTGAAATGATGTTTTGCAGCTGATTTGATTATATCCAGTACATAAGTATTAGCAATAAGAAATTAAGAAAATATAAACAAAATAAATACAAGAAAGTAATGTAAAATAAAAGCCTATATATACATCATCAATTATTTTTTTAAAAAGACTTCTCACATCATATCAGATTAAATCACTAAACATCATATGATCACCATTTCTTATGCTTGCGCATAACTGTTATTAAAACAGGCAAAACTCTCCATACAGTGTGCCACTCAGTACAAACCAGAATAATCAATGGATGCCAGAAGGCTTGTGCATAAAATCCCTATCTAGTGCCTACTCATCCAATATCCTCAGACTAGTTTCTGGCTTATGGTCTTCATCAGTGAGGAGCCTTGGATCGGAGAGCACTGCACCTAGATTTTAGGATCTAATGCAATCCCCCATTAGCCACCTTTTATCTCTACTTAACTACAAAACTATGAGAATAAAATTGAAAACAATAATATTTAAGCTCATTAGCTTATATAGTCATATAGGTCTGAACTCAGTTCAGTACACATACATTTTGGTGTCTTTGGTTCTTTAATAACTATAACCACTACTATCCCATTAGGCAGGATTGGTATTAAATCACTAAACATCACACAATCATCATTTCTTATGCTTGCTCATAACTGTTATTAAAACAGGTAAACCCTTCATACAGCAGTGCCACTCAGTGCAAGCCAGAGTAATCAATGGATGCCAGAAGGCTTGTGCATAAAGTCCCTATCTAGTGCCTACTCATCCAATATCACCAGACTAGTTTCTTCTGACTATATAAGCTAATGGGCTTAGATTAAACATATTATTGTGTTTTCAATTTTATTCTCATAGTTTTGTAGTTAAGTAGACATAAAAGGTGGCTGCTGGAAGATTGCATTATATCCTAAGATCTATGTGCAATGCTCTCAGATCCAAGGCTTCTCATTGATGAAGGCCACAAGCCAGAAACTAGTCTGGGGATATTGGATGAATAGGCACTAGATAGGAATTTTATGCACAAGCCTTCTGGCATCCATTGATTATTCTGGCTTGCACTGAGTGGCACTAGTATATAGAGAATTTTGCCTGTTTAATATCATATCAGATTTCATCTACAAATTCTATTTTTAAATAATCCACAATAAGACTTTTTTTAAATTTATTTAATCATTTTTTTTAAAAATTATTTCATCCATCACGAGAGATCTAGCTACTGTAAAGAAAAAAAGAGTAGGAGCCCCAAATACCTAGCTATCCCTCTATCTATTACAACATTTCTAACTTTTTTTTTTAAAAAAATCTCAATTCCTTTTAATTTTTTGCTTATCTCAATTTTTCTAATAAAGTAATATATATCCATATTTTTTATTTTATTTTCTCAGGGTTAATTATTTTGCTTTGGAAACTGTTTAGTTACAATTTATTTAATAGGTTTGTTAATGCTCATACATTAAAAAAATGACTAAACGATTTACTTCTGAGACTTTAAATCTGTTTACAGGAACTTTAAACAATTGAAAGAACACTTTACAAACACTTGAGCACGTTTCCTGTTCAAGTTAACAGAGTGATTTCTTAAAAATTCTCAGATGGGAGGTAATAATTCATTATAAAAATGTTTTTAATATTTAATTCAGATTTAAAAAAGACCAGTTTAACAACCCCTCCTGATATATATATATGATGTGATGTACCGTGACTTCTCCTTAAACAGAGTCAGGAATCTCTCAGCAACTATGCCCAAAGAAACCTGTTAGCCACTTTACCTCCCCTTCCATTCCCCACCCTAAGCTTTCCCATAATCTGCTCTATCCCATTTCCATAACATAATCTTTGTCAACTCTATGGCCTTTATATCTAAATTCCCCTTATCTTTTCCCAAACGCAGCATAAAAACCAATAACCCACTTTCTGAATAATCACTTCGTTCATATTTATTCTCTCATAACTTCTTTATTTGTATCCTTTCTGCTTTCAAGCATTTACATTCAATCAACAGATGCCTACTATTTTCTATATCTTCCTTACACAAATTGCAAACTAAATCACCCATATTTTTCCATTTATATATATAATTAAGAGGCTGTGGGTAAATAGCACTCTCCATATAGAATAAAAGATTAAGAATAGCAACCTTTTGATAGGAACTAATTTAAAAGTGCTCTAGAATTTTTTTTATACAACCAAGAAAAGAAGTCACTGAATTACAACTACTGAAATACTAAGTAATATTCCCTTAGTTTAGCTAAATGTCTACTTTTTCATTAAAATGTTTTAAAATTTTGGTAAAACTCTTTTTGATGTTTGTCAACTTATTTTTGCCAACATTGTTAAAAATATCAGAATGAAATTAATATGTTAGACAGATAAAATACACCATTAATAATTATAAAACTAATAATCAACTGTACAAGAGTGTTGATAAAATATTTTAATTACTTTGTTTCATTAGTTATGCTAATTTCGTGTTTAATTCAATTTTCTACATGATTATGATTAGTAAAACAAGATTGTATTAAATAGAGATTCTATCTCCATCCTTGTATAATTGATTATTAGTCTAATGATTATTAATGCCATATTTTCATCTGTCAGATATATTAATTTAACTTTGAATTTTTACTGTGTTCAACTATCTAAATCCATCCATTAACTAAATAAATACATAATTAAAAGAAGGTTATTTAAAAATGTTTATTTGCATCTTTATATAGTTGATTATTAATATAGATATAATAAACACCTCCACACTTCCCCATTCCTTTCAAATTCATATAAATAAAGATATAATAAAAGACAAATGACCCCCCAAGATGCATTTTGTGCTGAACCAGCACTCATCAGTTGGCCAGGTCACTATCTCTCATATATATCTCTATTATATGCAAAGTATTTATCTAGAGTAAATTGTTACATTTACTATTGTCAAACTCCCTCAACTCACAACTTTGACACCATCCATTTCAGATAAATACACTAATAATTATTACTAACCATTTTTGAAACTAGAGATTATCTCTAGCACAGATATAAACTTTAAACCTCAGTTAAAGATTAATATATCTGATTTTTTTAAAATTTACACACACGGAGTTATTCACCTTTCCCGTATGTAATATCTTTATAGATATAATAAACACCTCCACCTTCCCCATTCTTTTCAAATTCATATAAATAAAGATATAATAAAAGACAAATGACCCCAAGATGCATTTCGTTCTGAACAAGCACTCATCAGTTGGCCCAGGTCACTATTTCTCATATATATCTCTACTATATGCAAAATATTTATCTAGAGTAAATTGTTACATTTATTATTGTCAAACTCTCTCCATTCACAACTTTGACGCTATCCATTTCAGATAAATACACTAATAACTATTACTAATCATTTTCGAAACTAGAGATTATCTCTAGCACATATATAAACTTTAAAACTCAGTTAAAGATTAATATATCTTGATTTTTTTTAAAATTTACACCCACACAGAGTTATTCAACAATGTCATATTTCAATGTTGGCAAAGATTCTCCATGAATGAGTGAATTCAGTCTATTCTTGATCCTTTGTTCAACACAGATTGCTATTTGTCCATAGCTGAGGGAGAATGATTCTTAATTACAGTACTTACATATCAAGCTATGCTAATTTCATCTTTGCATTTATTGATTATTAAAACAAGGTTAATATAAGAAAGATTCTATCCATCCTACATGATTACAATAATTATTGATACTACATTTCATCTGACTGATAAATTAATTTTGACTAATGTTGCAAAGGTAAGCTTATAATATTAAAAACTCCATGAACCGATGGATTCAGTCTATTCTTGACTCTATCCATAGTGTACCAGTCAGTTTTGTCTGTTCATATAACAAGATCTAGTATCTAGACAAAAGTACCTTCAGTCCAATCATGTGCAAGATACATACCTCATGAACTCTGCCCTATTTTCCTATTTTCCAAATCAATCTAATTTATCTCTCTCCACCGGCATCGCAAAGTGGAGACACAAAAAGACTCTAATTTGAAATTATATAACGGAATATAAATAGTCAAAATAAAAGTCATAGATCAATTCATAGATCACATGACCCTATCTCTTAAGATTGTAAGTTATAAACAGTGAGGATTGCCAATTCCTCTACAAGCTTTATGATAAATGCTTAGCCAGAGCCAGCACTTAAAATATCTCTGTCAGGAACCCCTCCCCAAACCCCTGACCATGGTTTCGTGCTTTGGCATTCCTCAGAGAGGTGTCAGGGTAGGTTCAGACACTAGATCTAAAAATACCAACCCAAAGCTAAGCACTTAGCTAAAAGTTATCTATTGAGTGGAAAATCTGAAATTTTCAGACATGTACATGTCTTCAAACCCAGCTATCCAACTCAAATAGCTATATGGGGCTGATAGATCTTCAGCCATGCCATATAGTAGTAGTCATAGCAATATAAAATTGCATAAGACTTTTTGGCAGAGACTATAAATAGTCAAAATAAAAGTCATAGATCAATTCATAGATCACATGACCATATCTCTTAAGCTTGTAAGTTATAAACAGTGAGGATTGCCAATTCCTCTACAAGCTTTATGATAAATGCTTAGCCAGAGCCAGCACTTAAAATATCTCTGTCAGGAACCCCTCCCCAAACCCCTGACCATGGTTTCGTGCTTTGGCACTCCTCAGAGAGGTGTCAGGGTAGTCTCTGCCAAAAAGTCTTATGCAATTTTATATTGCTATGACTACTACTATATGGCATGGCTGAAGATCTATCAGCCCCATATAGCTATTTGAGTTGGATAGCTGGGTTTGAAGACATGTACATGTCTGAAAATTTCAGATTTTCAACTCAATAGATAACTTTTAGCTAAGTGCTTAGCTTTGGGTTGGTATTTTTAGATCTAGTGTCTGAACCTACCCTGACACCTCTCTGAGGAGTGCCAAAGCACGAAACCATGGTCAGGGGTTTGGGGAGGGGTTCCTGACAGAGATATTTTAAGTGCTGGCTCTGGCTAAGCATTTATCATAAAGCTTGTAGAGGAATTGGTAATCCTCACTGTTTATATAACGGAATATTTTAGCATAAAATATAAGTTTGACCCATTTAAAGGTCATGACCTTTCATTAATTATATATAGAGGATTAGCAGGAGATCATCTAGTCAGAACAAGCATAATTTAATAATTAAAATATTAATATTTTAAGTAAAAGAAACAATAATTCTGCAAGTTTATGATATATATATATAAGATTTATTAATTTAAAGAAGTATGCATAAATACTTGTTTTATTATTTCATTAATCCTCATTGGCCTCTTGACATACATATAATTTGATTGACATTTACATGGTAACAGGTAAATCACATGTTTGTTTATAACTTATAAAATGACAACTTGAATTATTATTCTATCTTATTGCAGCTTGCTCATATTATGTCAATAATTGATAAATACACTAACGAACACAATTTAGCGCTATGAGAAATATCTTTGTGAGATATCAATCCACCCTCCAAAGAACAAAATATAGCACTTGACCGAATATTTAGAATGATTAATTTTATTACAAAAATATACTTTACAGGAATAAGTAAACTGCTCTCAGTTTATGCTGAGTGAGAAAAGTGTGTGGGATAGTTCATTATCACATATATCATTGCATCGCAAAAAGACGCGCCCATGAAAATATTTATAAATATAATAAAGAAATCTATTTAGTAGAATCATAACATTACGGTTTATGGACATTCATAGGTTTGATTTAAGGTGAAAACTTTAAGAGCAGTGTATACATGGTGGTGGAATTAGGTGATCCAATCTTGGATTCGAAAAATGTGCTTCCAAATTTAAGGATGAAGAATAAATAGTGACTGAATTCTTTCTACTACTTTGGCAAATTTGGTTCACAGAACAAAGGTGTCGGCTATTAATAACAATAGGCCAGATCTTTCTGGAGTGACACTATGTTAATAGCCCATATTACAAATAAGTCCCATGGGGGGTGCCACCCATGTTCTTGGACTTGGAATGAATATACGGGATCCGGATTATCGAAAATCCCAGGGAACGAAGTATGAAGACATGTGTATTTGGACGTGGAGGCCTGTTTGCATACAATGCTTGGAAACTAAGGACGAATGATTGATTGATAACCTATATATATAGGAAATGTCCAACATAATAGCATGATTTAAATACTAAACAGTAATGGATTAAACTTATTACTAAAATACATAATCATTGGAATAGAGATTCCCCCTTACTTTAATTTATCTATAAACTTCCTACAACGTTAAATAAATATGAGAATTCGGTTATAAGTGCTTTTATATTATACTAAACATAATTTAAACATATACGAATGGGATGGTGGTTATTTCTTTAATAATAAACGGACTTGATTTCATAAAGTTTTAAGGTTAGCGCTTATTATTTAAATAAAATATACAAAAACATTTCTTAGAAAAACAGATTTCTACTCTGATTTTCTACAATGATATTATAAGATAATTAATTTGTTTTCCACAAATTTGCAAGCATTCGCTAAGATAAAAATAATAAGATTTGCTTTAATTAAAGGTAATCTAGTCACCCCATAAAGTAGAGAGGGGGGAAATAAAAGAAAAACTATATACTAGCGAATTTGAGGAATTATTGGCATATTTAAATATATAAATATATAAAACATGATAATAAAAGTTAAAAAATATTGCTGCTACATGAAGATGAAAAAAAAATTACACTTATTGAATAGAGGCTCAATGATAAAAGAAAATTAAAGAAAGTTATATAGAGTTATGTACATGCTGATATCAGGTAAGTAAATTACAAATTATTTAACTGGAATATTTAATTTCTGGTTGAAGGACCAGCTAATAGAATAATATTATTTTAAACGACAGACAGGATTATGAGAAATATTTATAGAAAGCTGAACTTAAGAATTTAAACATTAGGCAACAGCTAGAGTTCTTTACCTTGATAATTAATAGCAATTCTTGATGATTTCAGTGTCCATTGGAAATGGTGAACTAGACCTAGTTAGATTTGGTCAGTCAGGCAGGTAGCATTTCATTATTCAATCTTTAAGTACATTAAAGTTCATGGGTGATGGGATCCTGGGTGATGAGTGTGGGAAAGAGCATGTTGATCGGAGAGAATGGTGAAAATTTCCACTACTCATGACACATTGGATTATTATAATGATAAGCATGGATTATATTTACCATTGCTGTTTTTTAATTACAAGTCTTCTCTCAGGATTCAAATCTAGCAGTATTTATACTATTTTTCTGTTTATCTTGGAATGCACTTAGTTGCTAGACCTGAGGCACTTTATGCACTTAGCGGATCTAGACTTTTCTGACTGGATGCATCTTTTGTTAATTTAAGTTTTAAAGACAATGCAATCCTGTTAGAATTTCTCGAACGATTATTTTAAAATATAATCTAAGATTTTAAAACAAATTTGAAATGGATAAAATTTCCACTAATGTATTTTTACATTACTGTTATAAAATTATAACATTTTAATTCAGGCTATTGGATCTCCGGTCAATTGTCTTAATTGTGTTCAAGAATATTCAATAGGATTGCATCACCTTTTTTCTTTTGACTGCCATGTCTAAAATAAATGATAAATTATAAATATAATTTTAAAATACATATTAATAATATATTTTGCTTTTATATATATTTTAAAAGTAATCTCCCCTCACCTATAATATATACACATCCATTACACACGTACACGAATTAAAATCAAATCAAATATTTATTTATTAAAAGTAATTATAGAAAGATATTTATATCTATGTCAGTACTTATTTTCATAGTTAATCAAAAAAATGTATTAATAAATATGTATATATGTGTAAGGATGGAGTTTGAATATGGTTTGATGGTGGGAGATTCTGAGTAGGCTGTGAAGCTTGATCTGAGCATCATATCGATTTAAAATCAAGTTTTCTCTTTTTAATTACATGCACAATAGATTATTGTAATTTAATGTAGCCATCCATAGGCCCAGAAATAAGACCAACATCTCTAACTATATATATATTGTAACCGTTTATTCCGGCGTAAACACGTATATATGTGATACACATTTATTTCGTATTTTAAACTTAAGTTTTGCTCTTTTATTTAACAGAAATTTATAATATGAACACATATATGTGTGGTTGGTTTTGTGATGCCCTCTAATTACTCACCCAGCATATTTATGAGCATCAATAATGACCTCAAGTGCCAATCTTACCTACGCATAAATAAGAATTATGCTGGGAGAGGATGAGTATCTATTTCTGGTGGTTAGAGCTTGTACCTCTGGCTAGCTCACTCAGGGGTAGTAGTCGGTGACCGTGGGAAAGAGGTGGAGGGAACATATAAAAATGCGCATGTAGCACATGAACTATTCGTTTGCTTTCCTACTTTTTGTTTTTTAATACTATTTTAAGAAATTAACACTAACACACACAATTAAATTTATAATACTAATTAATATTTATTAATATAAAACAAAACTCATAGAATCCTAGAATTGGATATTGGTTTGTGCCTGAATAATTAAATAACCTGCATGTAAATACACTCGCACAAGTTTATAAATGCAATACACAAAACTACAGATCATAGCTTGAAAACAATTTCAATTAGGGATTGTCTATTAAGGCATATACAGGGTATTATTTTAACATTTTCTTCATTTACTTTAACCCTTTTACGCATTATTTAATAGGACGTGCTTTCATTCAAAATAGTTATTATCACTTACGAAAAATGTTTGGTTTATCTCACCCAGGTATAGATTATTAGCTGTACGATTATAAGATTTCTTTCTTTTTAAATTAAAATAATTTTTTTTTTTTTTACGAAATTATTACATTTATTCACTCATGCAGCAATATAAACACGCATATAAATAAATATCAGAGCACAAACCATATAATCCCCCATCCCTCTTATATTTCAATCTGTTTTTTATTTAATTACTTAAATATATATGTATGCACTCGCACACAAGACCACAATGAAAAAAAAATTACTTAACATTACTTTTGATTTAATTAGATATATATGCTCGGTAATATTACCCTCTGACTTAGAACAGGGTTTGAACTCAGCCCTGTTATAATACCCCCCTCAAAAGCCTTTAAATACTGTTTTAGTATTTAAATGGCTCACTCCTAAAACCCCAAAATAATTCTAGTTATTACTCTGATAGTATGGGTTTGAGTGACTGAGCGTTATATGATCCCTTTATTTCCTGTCCAGTGTCTACCCAAAACGTGTGATTTCCCTGACATTTCACAATGGTGAACGGACCCTTATACAAATTACAGAATTTTTTACATATGAACTTCCCTGGCTCACTTACATGTGGTGTCTTTATCAAGACGTGGTCACCCACCTTGAACCTATGGTATCTCATTGGCATTCTATTCCACTTCTGGCTTTTTCTTATGAGGTTGCGATATGCCTGTCTTTGATCACTTTCAGTATCTACTGAGTTTTCCTCACTTCTTGACAGATTATCCAGTATTAATTAAGGAGCATCACGGCCACAGTGCAACCGTATAGGAGAGAATCCCATTGATTCATTTACTGCCCAATTAATATAGTTGAGTATCTCACTAATTTTTCTGACCCAATCTCTATGGTTGGTGGGGATGTAAGTTCTGAACAATCTACCCAGCTCACGCATCACTCGTTCACATGGGTTTGACTGGGGGTTCCGGATGGACGTCAGTATATGTCGGATCCCTGATCTCTGTACCCATCTTCCCCATTCTCCAGATGTAAATGGAGTCCCATGATCAGAGAGGATAATCTGGGGTTTCCCCACTAATGGAAAATGTTCTTTTTCTAATATGCGTATTGTGTTCCTTGTATTTGCTTGAGCTATTGGGTATGCAGCCACGAATTTGGAAAACAAATCGTATACCACCACCAAATACTTCTTTTTATTGTACCCTGGCAATGGACCATAATAGTCCACTGCTACCATCTCCAATGGTTTCTTTGGTATTATGGATGTCATTGGGGATGCATAATTTCTGTTTGCTGGTTTGGCTCTCTGACAAATTTCACATTGGCCAATGACAGCAACTGTTTTAGCATGCATGCTGGGCCAATAAAACCATTTCCTGAGCCAATGTTCAGTCTTCCACACCCCATAGTATCCATACACTTGTGGACATGAGTCACCACTGCCTCTGTCATCTGTCTAGGTATGATTGGTCTCCATTCTTCCGGGTCGTTCATGACTTTATATTGAAGTATGGATCCCTCTAATTTACAACGTCCAATTCTATGTCCATACCAACCTACAACCTTAGTCTCCCCATCCTCCATGTACTCAATTACCTGTTTCAATTAAGCATCTTTTCTCTGGCATTGAGCCAGCTGTTTAAGGTCATTTTCAACCCCATCCATTTCCGAGCTCACACCAGCAATATATAAATTTTCTGTCTGCAAATGTTGAGATTTTAAAGGTATGGGGTTCCTGCTGAGAATGTCTGCCACTATATTCTCCGAACCCTTGCAATACCTCACTGTATAGTTATATTCTTGGAGGTATAGACTCCAGCGTACTAACTGACTATTGGTTAAGTAACTATGGTTGATAAATTCCAAACTTTTGTGATCAGTGACCACGATGACTTCTGATCCTAACAAGAGTGTACGAAGTTTTTGGAAAGCCCAAACAATTGCTAGAGCTTCCTTTTCAGTTGCCATATAATGGAGTTCAGGTCCCTTGATCAATCGGCTCAGGAAATACAACACCCCTATCTGACCATCCGCTTGCACTTGTGACACTGTTACTCCCAAACCATACCCACTACTATCTGTCTGCACCACAAACGGCCTCTCAAAATCGGGAAATGCCAACACTATGTGTTCAATAAATCCTGCCTTCACCCTTTCGAAGGCTTGTTCTTGTTCCTCTTTCCACTCCCACCTTACATCTTTCCTCAATAGCCTCACCAAGGGTTCCATTTGTTCTGCAAATCGTTCCTGAAACCGGTTGTAAAAGTTGCACAAGCCAAGGAAGGACCGTACTTGTTTCCTGGATCTGGGTGCTGGAAAGTCTCTAATGGCTGAGACCTTGTCAGGGTGGGGCCTAATACATTGTGCTTCTACCATATGCCATAGGAACGTAACCTCTTCCTGAAGTAATGTACTTTTTTTTAAGTTTATTTTAATCCCATTTTTCTTGCACTCCTTTAAAATCATTGTTATATGCCCTATATGCTCTTCTATGGTGTCTGATGCCACTAACACATCATCCACATACATCATGATCATATCTTACTTCAGGGGATAACACCTGATCCAAACATCATAGCAATCCGGCCCCACTGTTAATCAAGCCAAATGGCATTCGGTTGAACTGATATGAATAACCCTCATATCGAAACGCGGTATATTTACAGTCATCTGGGTGTAGCTTGATCTGCCAATAACTAGCAGTCAAGTCAAATGTTGAAAATATTCTTTTCCCCTTGAATCTTCCCAGAAGTTCTTGTATGGGTGGCGGAACATTGCAATCGGGAATGATTATTTTGTTCAGTTGTCTTGCATCGAGGCACAGCCTGATTGTACCATCTCTCTTCCTCATGACCACCAACAGGTTGCAGTAAGCTGATGAGCATTTTGAAACAATGCCCCATTCCATCATCTGGTCTATTTGCTTTTTCACTTCGGTTCGATATTTATAAGGAACAGGGTATGACCTGGCTTTAAACGGTTGGTTTTCATTTACTCTAATCCTTTGTTCAAAACCCGGTATTATTCCCAGTTTGTCAGAGAAAACTTGATGGTATTCTTGCAATGTTTGCATCAATGTGCTTTCCCAACTTCCCGTGGCCATCTTTGCCTCTCGTACCCTTTCCATAATGATGTCATTTGTACGGTCTCCCACCATGCACAATGCCCCGACTGACCTATATAAACCCTCACTCAGCAATTTAACTACCTTCCCTTTACATGTGACTCGCCTGCCTTCATAATCCAAAGTGCATTTATATTTATGCAAAAAATCTGACCCTAACAAAATGTCGCATTTCAAGTCTTTCATTATCAAAAAGATGTGCGGACAGCTTTCTCCATCAATTTTAATATCTAGCCATATTTGTTTTGACTCAATCTTGGCTTTTCAGTTATTGGCCACTGTTACATGAACTGCTTTCAATGGTAGTGTAGGTATATCCAATTGTTCTTTCCCAATTCTGTGGTATTGTCTTTCTGCTATCACTGAAACCTGACTACCCAAATCCAAAAGGGCCTCCATCTCGATTTGATTCACTGTTGTGTAAATTTTGGGGCATGTCTGACATGCATAACCTGGAACTCTGTCTTCCCATGAACACACTAAATTTCCTATTTTCCGTTTCTCTTGTCCATATCCTTTTCTTATTCCATGAATTCCTGTCTGCTCTCCCAACTTCAATCCTTGCTCATAAATTTGCCTCATCTGTTTACTTACTTCTACCTGACTCAATAGTCTATCTACCACCTTCACTGTTTTCTTCCTCCTTATTTCTATCATCCAGCTGATTTCCTCAGGTAGATTTCTGCACACTATTCTTAGAATCTGTTTTTCAGACAGTCTGCATGCTTCTAGTGTCGTTAGCGTGGTCACCTGTCTCCTGAAAAAATGCAAGCACATATTCTTCTCCACTATCTTCTTGAAACTTCTCTTTCTTTAACTGTACTCTAATGTGCTCATGCAGCTCTTCCCTCCAGAAGGCCTTCTTCAAACCCTTTTTATAATCTGGGAATGTCTGCGGCTGGTGTAAAAGTGAATTCCACCAAGCCTCAGCATATCCTTCAAGGTGGTGGCATGCTATTATTACTTTATCTTTCTCTGGTATACCATGGATATCAAAATATCTTTGGAGGCTTTTAATATGCTCTATTGGCCACTTCCCCTTTTCTCCTCTGTATGTTTTTATTTTCACCCCTTCCATCTGACTCCCTTTTTAACTTAGCCCTGTTATAATATATATATAGTACCGGGTGGATGGATGGATGATTTACCAGTAAATAATTAAGAAGTCAAATAAATCCCTGCTGGAGTAAACACAATATTTACTTTAACTCTTTTTATAAGTTTATCTTATGAAAACAAAATTATATGACTAAAATATAGTACAATATTATTCCTTGCAATTTACGTATTGCTCTACCACGGCCCTTAGGCAGAGAAAAGAGTATCAAAGAGCACCTGAATTCAAGCCAGCAGATATATCTTTGAAATATATCTAACTGACCACATTTGAAGGAAACAGATTTCTTCTCGACTGTTGAACTCAACACCATGTTCAAAGCACTTTTTTGTTTTGTATAAACATGGGTGCCATTTACTTATCTAGAGGATAAATAATGCACTTTAAACAATGGCCAGTAATTTGATGCAACTAGCTCAGCTACTTGTAATCAATAACAAATTATTGTTTTAATTAGTGGCAAAAGAATTGACCGACAAATTAAGCTTAAGTGTAAAAGACAATTTAGTTTAATTAACATTTAGTATACTAATTTTAAATATTTTATAAATACAAAGAATTAAATAATATTTGACATTTAAATACAATAAAATCAATATATACTAATGCATGAACACAAACAACATTTTAAACACACACATTAATAGTTCATCTATGTATGTGATAGAGTTCATATTACTTCACTCTTGGAGGCTTTACAAATGCGATGGCTACTTTAGAAATGAGTATAAGAAAAATGTTATTACCTAGGATTTTAGAATGCGGATACTTCTTGCTGTTTGCTGCTTCCAATGAAATATTTCTAACCGGTTAGATTTGAAGTTTCTTGAGAAGGTTTAGTGCTTATTCATTGGTATTATTCTGATATATACCTCATCAATTTTAGTTGTTTTATATTCTAACTAAAAGTCGATAAACCCTTAGTTGAATAACATACTTTTTCATTTTTTATTGAACAAATTAATTTTTGTATTTTGATGTATGTCATGTGTCATGTTATAAACTACTATCAAGAAATCATTTACAAATAATTAATATTTTACCAGCAAATAAAGTTGCAGCAGTTAGAAATTTCAAATAAAAAGTATACAATTAACTGGATAATATAAACTTATTACTTATGTTTTATAAAAATCTTATAAATAAGCTCTTAACAAGCTTTGCAGAATATCCCCAATCCCGGACTGGTTTCAGCTACTGGCTTGTCAGTGAGGTGCCAGAATATTTAAAGATTAGATTAAAAATACTAGGATAAGCCCAGCACTTTATCTAATTGATAACTATTAAGTAGAAAATCTGAAATTGTCAGACATCCATGTCTTCCGATCCAGCTATCTACCTTAAATAGCCATATTGGACTGAACTAAGTTCAGATACACCATACATTAATAGGTTTAAATTAGATCATGTGACATCTGACTCGATTTATTTGTAAACTTATTACTTTTACAATTAACTTCAATGATGGGGAAAATGGATAGTTCTTACAGATATAGTTTGTTTTTCCAATTACTATTCATTTTGGCAAAATGTTTTAAAGATTATCTTAAAAATAATCATTTATTAGCTTTGGAGAAATCACTTCAAATTGTTAAAATCATTCATCATCTAACATTAATAAAGTAAAAAGAATAGGACTTTTTATAACATGGATTTTTTTTTCATTTAACATAATACAATTTATAAATATTAATATAAATTAACCATTTTAATATTACATCTATTTTATCAACATCTTTTTCTTATATATTCAAAAGCAGATACTTAATATTGAGTAGAAGTCATTTAAAACCTATTTCTTTTTTGCATTTTTTTATTAATATTTTAAAAACTTTTATAAAATTCACTCCTTACAAACTTAAAAACAATGCTTTTATATTTCTTTATATGTAAAATAAAAATGCCAGATCTTGTGAAGATTGTGGGTCAGTTGAAACTATAAATAAAATAAAAGAATGTAAGTATTGCATTAAAATCTGTATAAATAAAAATGTAAATGTTCGTTTGTTCCAAATCTTAAATCTCTGAAAGTTCTTCACCGATTGCTTTAAAATTTTGACACAACATTGCATTCAAATACGCGCATGTTTTTATATACCTACTACTTATATACCTACTATTATATACTTGTGACAGGTAAAAACTTGCCTTTTTTGCAACGCACACTATACTAAATATTTTATGATTCCATTTCAATGTTTCAGATTGCGTTGTTAAATTGAATTTTCATAGATTTCGATTTTTTCATTTTGATTTAATTATTTCATGTGAGAGATTGCAATTCCCAATTCAATTGGCATTTGCAATCACCATCAACAAAACTCAGGGCCAGCCTTTAGAACTGTGCAATTCAGATCTAGATACAGATTGCTTCTCACATGGACAATTATATGTTGCATGTTCTAGAGTCAGCAAACCAGACAATCTACATATCTGCACAGACAATGGAACAACAAAAAATATTGTATATCCCCAAGCATTGTGAAATTAAACATATTAGAAATGTGCACTTTCTCTTTTCTTTCTTTTCCATTTAACCAGACTGAGCCACAGCAATGCGTGGCCGGGTATGGCTAGTACATAATAAGTATATATGTTAAATGTTTTTGAAAAATTATATCCAATAAGAGCTTATTTATGTTATTAAAAATGTTGACAAAATAGTTGTTTTTTTTTTATATTTAATATTTAGTCGAGTGCAAAAGAATGGTTTAAAATCATAAAAACCATTGAAAATTAATATAAAAAAGATTTTTTTAAAATTTTTATTAACTGAAATACAGGCTTATTATATACTTGTATATCTATATATGTAATATATAGGGTATATAAGCACAGACTTTCACACTACCCACCACTCTCTACTCTATCTCATAACACTGATACAGTTGAACACATATATGTTGAAAAGATAAATAATCACCAATATACGTATTTCATGCTAAACCAGCAATCATTGGTTGGTCCAGATTATCATATCTACACATATATGCAATATAGTGCTCAGATATATATTAAGATAAGTCAATCTTCATACTTTAATGGACAGGCTCCAATCCACTCCACACTCAAACTTTTCAACAGTCCATCCAATTGAAAATCTGATGATGGAGCTCTCAAGGGTCACCCTGAGGCCAAGATTCTCATCACACCCATGCTGACCTAAAGTCAATCTAACCCCTCATGTACAGGACATAATCCATTTTAATACATATACAAGGGATGGGCAGACTGAAATACAGGCTTATTATTGTATTGTAAAACATTTGGCAGCTAAATAATTGCTATATCTTTACTACTGTAAGTAATAAACATATATTTGTGAATCAATTTCTTACAGAATTAAAAATGACAGAGGAGACTTATTGGTATGACTTGGGATTACGAATATGACAATTTCACAAAAATTTAAAAAATTCAAAATAATATAAAATCTTTATAAATAGTAAATGCAGTTTGAGAATTCATCTAATATCTGTTAGAATTTTCATTAATTTTTTATAATAAAACAAACATTCATTATATGTTATATCGCACAATTAAGTTTCGCTAAAAGATAATACTTATAGAATTTATAAACAATTAAATACTGCCTACCACTATACTAGTAATTGTAAATAAAATAGAAAATCATATAACAATACAATACTCCCCCCCCCTCAAAAAATACAAAATTAAAATTCTTCCACAACTATGGATTCATCTATTGACAAATAGATCTTTTCAAGTGAAATTCACCAAGATACATACAACAAATATATAGAAAACAAAACAGCCTTCCCATAATACACTTCAAAAACTAACTTCCATTTACACCAAAGCATGTCTTCATGAGATTGATGCATCAAATTCAAGAAAATGTATCATCAGAGCATCTTTTACTCGTTTTTTCCTCTTCTTTCATAAAAATTAACCTCTGCATTGACAAATAATATTTTAAGATCTGTAAATATTTGATAATGCAGAGGTTATCTTTTATGAAAAAAGTGAAATAAAAAGAAGAGTAAAAGAAATTCTGATAATACATTTTCTTGAATCTGAGGCCATAAATCTCGTAAAGACATCCTTTGATATAAACGGAAATTGTTTTTGAAGTGAATGATAGGAAAGCTATTTTGTTTTGTATATATATGTTGGATGCATGTTGTTTAATTTTACTTGAAAAGGGGTATTTTTAATAAATGAAACCATGATTGTTGAAGAATTTTTTTTTTTGGGGGGGGGGGGCTAGTATTAAAATGTTATATGATTTTCTATTTTATAGAAATTAAGTATCACAGGATTCATTTATATAAATCAGTAAAACTAATGAACAGAGATATTGTCACCACATATAAAATTAATTTTTTTATATATTAACTATGCATCAATGATAATAGTATTAAATATTTAAAAAAAAAAGTGCACATAGCTAATTGACTGTCATATGTAAATCACACCACTCCAAACAATGCTTAAAATTAACCAATAGAATATCAGTCGTCTGTTGTCAAGGATTTCCATTTATGATCTGAGTGTTGCCTTGAAAAGAAATTGCTGACATTCTATCATTTAATTTTAAGCATTGGCTGGGGTGAAGTGATTTAGTGAATATTTATATGCTTTTTATATGTTAAAAAAATCTACGTCTAATATCTAATATTAACATTGAGGTTATAGTAATTGGCAACTAGTTTTTTTTATTTAAAAAACAAACTATACAATTAACTTATTTTACATATAAAATATTCCTGTAATACTTGAGAATATGAGCTGTAATCATATATAATACAGTACTATATAATTTATCATGAAGTACAGAGCTGAATCCTCATCTATTAAACTTATTGTGAAGATCTTAGAAAATTAACTTATTTTACATATAAAATATTCCTGTAATACTTGAGAATATGAGCTGTAATCATATATAATACAGTACTATATAATTTATCATGAAGTACAGAGCTGAATCCTCATCTATTAAACTTATTGTGAAGATCTTAGAAAATATTTGTTCAGATGCATGTATTATGACCAGATTTTTACTATAATAAATTATATTACTTGATTATATACAATTAAACCAGTTAAATATGAGTTAATAGTACACAAATTGATTACCTGATTAGAAGAAAAACACTTCAAATTTTTTAAAGACAATCTATCACTGTATTATAAAAAAAATAAAAAAATGAATATTATCCACAATCCTAAATTAAATTTTTTTTTAAATTTTATTTATGACCTTGTGCTAATAAACGGAAAAATACACTTTTTTTTTTTTTTTGTATATTCTGTTTTAAGAAGTTAGGATTATCTAATCAAACAATTGCATTCCAAGATAAAATTTACTGACCTTGATAAAAAATATTAAATAAGCAAAAAAGAATTACAATTAAAAATAATATAATCTCTATAAATATAATAATATCGTTTGCTTTTCTGCTTCTAATTATTTTCTCATCTCATAGTGTGAATAGAATCCTTTTATATTTACTTACCTTTTGCTTTTTATTTACCCCCCCCCCATTCTTTTTTCTAATATAATATATACATTGAGCCTGATATACCTTATTGTATTGTCACTATTCTGGAATTATCTTTTTCATAATTTGTTCTGTGTGGTGTAGTGAAATGGCCGAGTATCAAACTTTGAAGCATAAGTCCTTCAGATTAATTTCAGTTCAGGTACTTCTAGCCCTCAAAATTCTTATGAACTCCTAAGCAATAAAGCAGTTCAATTATTTTATTTATTAGGAGTTTTTTTTTAAGCTTCTATTTTTATGTAATGATTTTATGCTTCTCTGATTATCACGATATATTTTTTCTCAATTATGATTTCATTACTTACAATAATTCTATAGAATTATAGAAACACTGATTTTGTGAGGAAATGTTGAAGTTTTTTCAAAATCTGATGATGTAGCACCCATGTAATCTTTTGATTTGTTAAAATATTTGATCTCATTCTGATGAGTAACTCTGAATATCATTTTCTCTCTGTATCTTCTGATCATTGAATAATAAATGCAACTCCACTATTTATTTCTTAAATTTTTAGAAACACTTTCTGGATTATTCTCCCAGCTGACAAAGACTTTCTGGATTTGTTGGCACTTTGTATCTATCAAGAGGAATAATATTTGTCATTTGGAGTTTTATTTTCAATGATCTGATTCTTATTTCAAGCACAATTATGCTTTAAATGCATTGGTATGGTTGATATTTTATTAATGTGTATCATTAGGTCTTCATTCTGAAGAAAGTCAAGAAACAAATCTGATTCAAGAAGCAAGATTAAATTGCAATGTCTGCCAAAAATTCAATCTTTATTAAATAAATAAAGAAATAACAAGCCATTAATCTATTCTACGTATATTGTCTGATAAAAATAAATCGATTTTATTATCAACTAAGTCAAAAAAATGTTAATCAAAAATAGTTTAATGCGGAAAAAAAGTCGCATATTTATAATTATAATAACTATTCTTTTTTTCTTGTTAAATAAATAGTTGAAGATTGATATGGTTGCTTTCCACATCTAGCAAAGAATGACAATATTTTCTCACTTTTCTAATAAAGGTGATTTTTTTATGGTTATATATCTATTTTTAAATTTAAATTCCAGTAGTTATTATTTTTATTGCTGTTCCAAACTGTTCTTTTTCTATTTTATCATTACACATCGACTTTTTTTAAATTTATGTTTTCAGTTTTAATGTTATGAAGAATTTGTATTTCCAAACTCAATCCAATATTCAAATTTGCGCTGAGATTTTTTTTTACACATTAAAGCTTTTCCCATTTTCTGAAAAATTGCTTATATAACATCTTTCCTCCTCAAAGGTAATAAATCAGATTTTAGTTATTATTACTTTGTTAATATTCCCTACTTTTATCCACTATTTTTCTGCATTGATTATATTAATTCTAATATAAATAATAAGAATATTGAAACACATACACACACACATATATATAATAGCTCTAACAAAGACTATTGAACAATCAAAACTTTCAGTTTGATTGAAAAATTTGATATATATTACTGTTATATTGGATGTATGAAAATGTTTTAAAATTATTATTCTTTATATTGATCTTATATTTAAAATAAAGGTAATTCATCTCCAACTTTTTCTACATCTTAAAAATTCAGACCTACATATTTTATGATAAACAACATGGTTCTTAATTCGGCCGTTCTATTAGTGATAATTTAGCTTGTATTTTTTATTTATAAAACTCAAGACAAAAATTTTGAATAGTCTAACTAGTATCTTCAAGATTTCAATCAAATTGGTCAAAAATCACTTTTTTTTATAAGTTCTCATCATATAGTCTATCATTCAAATTTACAAATATATATCTACCTTTCTTTCTAATTATTTGACTTCAATCAGGATTGATGGATTTTTTTCCATAAATGAAAATATAAAACAGAATTCTATTTCTTTTTCTTACAACTTTTTTTTCTTCACATAAACTTTTTTTTTTCTTTTCTGTAATATCTAATTAATTTGCAGTCTCAATGCTGAAGAAGATTTACATTATATGATTTGATTAAAACGGGCAAAACTCTCCATAAAGTAGTGCCATTCAGTGCAAACCAGAGTAATCAATGGATGCCAGAAGGCTTGTGCATAAAATCCCTATCTAGTGCTTACTCATGCAATATCACCAGACTAGTTTCTGTCTTGTGGCCTTCATTAGTGAGGAGTCTTGGATCTGAGAGCAGCACAGCACCTAGTGCTCTCAGATCCAAAGGTCCTCACTGATGAAGGCCACAAGACAGAAACTAGTCTGGGGATATTGGATGAAGAGGCACCAGATAGGGATTTTATGCACAAGCCTTCTGGCATCCATTGATCACTCTGGCTTGCACTGAGTGACACCCTGTATGGAGAGATTTGCCTGTTTTAATAACAGTTATGAGCAAGCATAAAAATGGTGATCATGTGATGTTATGTGATTTGTTGTCTTCTTTTGTTCAATTTCATATCTTCCCTAGTTAATTTAATAAAATTTAGTTGTGATTTGAATACAGTGGTAGAATAATAGAATCAAGAGTAAAGGTTCTTGGCTTGAAACTCAACTTGCTATTTGGTATTCAAAAATCTTATGACATTTGTAAAATTCTTGTTTTTTCTTTAAAATAGTAACCCCACTATAGGTTATATCTTTTCTATTTCCAAAGTGATTTTCTATAAATGTAGACTTTTACTTATACCTAAAAAAAATTTTTTTCTTTTGCAGATTTTCTATAAAATCAAATTCAATTTACTAAATAAAATTCTCATAAAAGAATTAATCCTTCTAGTCATTCTACATTTATTACTTCCATTCAGAATAGTTTAATTAGTTATCTCTTATTCCTTCATTTTAATCTTTTTATCATCATCATTATTGTCACCCTTCTTTTCAATTTGCTTCATTAGTTTTCTTGCTCTTAAAAATATAAACTCTATTCAAGATTTTTTTGTAATACCTTCCTTCTTCTATAACCATTTGATTCTAAGAGTGTTAATAAATATGTTCTTTCTTCTATATATAGTAGGCTAGTATTAATTTTTTTTATATATATTTTATCTGTTTTTCTCTTTTACTCTTTTTGTTTTAATGTATTCACAATTTCTTGAAATAATATTTTTAACTTTCTATCGGCTACTTTTTGTTTAAAAAGAAAAGCACCTCTCTCTTCCTTCTCTCTTACAGTTATATATATATATAAAATTACATTTTCATATTCTGACATTCTAAATATTAATGTGAAAAATATTCATACAGAGTTAAAATATAAAATTTATTAATATTTATTGTACTGAGTATACTTTTGAAGCGTTCACAACGTATTCGTGGTCAGCCTGCTGAAATGATCACAAACATAAAATAAAAGAGTCATGGTTCATTATACAAAATGAATATGTAATGAACCAAAACTAATAGCATTCAAATCAGCAAAATATTAATATTGTCAGCAGACTGACTACGAATATGATGTGAAAGAGTCGAAAGAATACTCAGTACAATAAATATTTTAAAATTTATATTTTAACTCTGTATGAGTACTTTTTCACACATACACACACATATATATATATTATAGAGAGAGCTCTTAACACCAGTAGCAGAAACTGGTCTGGGGTTGGGAATATTCTAGAAACTTGTTAAGAGCTTGTTTGCGAGCTCTATATATAACATTTGTAAATACAAACTTATTAAATTAGGTCATGTGACATCTGACTTGATTTCTTTTTTGTAATTTTATTTTTTGCTATTATGGCATTGGTGATTTTATATTGCTAAAGCTATTAATATATGGTGTATCTGAACTTAGTTCAGTCCCATATGGCTATTTAAGTTAGATAGCTGGAATGGAAGACATATGGATGTCTGAAAATTTCAGATTTTCTACTTAATAGTTATACATTAGATAAAGTGCTGGGCTTGTCCTGCTATTTTTAATCTAATGCTTGAATATTCTAGCACCTCACTAAGGATGTCAGTAGCAGAAACCGGTCTGGGGATATTCTACAAAGCTTTGTTAAGAGCTTGTTTGCGAGCTCTATATATATAACATTTGTAAATACAAGCTTATTAAATTAAGTCATGTGACATCTGACTTGATTTTTTTTTTGTTATATATATATATAAGTTTGTGATATGACACATATATCTATTTCAATGAGATTGATATATATGCAATGTATATGTTTTTATAATAAATCTCCAATGTAAATTTAAGCATGGGATGTAGACATACATAAAATAAAAAAGCTAAAGTGTGCCATCACATCATATCATTATTTTCAAGACTTTAAAAATTATGACAATGATGATAGAAGTAAAATCTGGGTTTTTTCCTTGTTGAGGATCATGTGACCAAATTGAGTTTTTTTTTTTTCTATTTTATCAAATAAAAAATTGAACAGAAACTTTTAGATTTCACCAGTAATTAATTACAGGCCTAAATCATTACAATAAATTTTTAAATTTATATATATGCAAAAACTTTGTAAATTTATAATTTCTGCTATAATTTTTATTCATAATATACAAAAACCTCTTCCTTCTACTAATAGTTCTTTAAATAACTAGAAAGATGTGTTCACTTGCATAATTTCCATGGTTTTTATTGCACTTATTGTTTCTACATTCATAAATTAGTATCATGCTGTATTATCATTTTTTAAACTAATAAAATGTTGAAATTATTCGAAATCAAATTCCAGAGGGGGGGGGTATTTAAGAGGGGAACATAAATATCTTGTTATGATTTATAAATATTCTTTCAAAAGCTAATTTTTCAAATTTATTTTATAAAAAAAATTTTTTTTAAAATTTTTAATATCTGAAATAGCTTGATCAGAAATTCTCATGACACATTTATTTTTAAAAAAGAAACAAATGAAATGAAATTGAATGTATATTTAATAAATTAAAAACTATAATTACTAAATTCATTTAAAAATAACACTTTTAATTTATTTTCAAAAATTATTCTAAGCAATATTACAAAATTAATTTTAACTTGTTTTTATTAAAAATTTATTATATAAAAATCTAACTATTGCATTCAACTTCTGGAACAACAATTACAAATTGCCACAAGAAAAATGTCTACTGCTATTTGTACACTACAAAGCAAGCATATTGAAGAATGCAACATCACCTAGAGTACTTTTTGCATTTCATCATCATCAATTTTTAGCATAACAAAAATAAAAATGATAGTATTTTGAAAGAAAAAAATCAAGTGAACACATTAATCTATGAACATACATAAATACATGTGTAAATGTGTTTTACAATTTATTATAACTGCATTACTGTAGTCTATTTTTTTTTAAATAATTTTTTTAAAAAATAACTGTATCAAAGATAAGTATATACATATATATTACAAAAAAATCAAGTCAGATGTCACATGACCTAATTAAATAAGCTTGTATTAACAAATGTTATATATAGAGCTCACAAAATAAGCTCTTAACAAGCTTTTCAGAATATCCTCAACCCCAGACCAGTTTCTGCTACTGGTGTCATCAGTGAGGTGTGACAATATTCAAGCAGACTGCTTGAATATCATCGCACCTCACTGATGATGGCAGTAGCAGAAAATGGTCTGGGGTTGAGGATATTCTGCAAAGCTTGTTAAGACGTATTTTGTGAGCTCTATATTATATATATATATATGTTAATAATGCCTCTACTGTATATTTATAAAGTATTGATAATTCTATAAAAACAAATATATATTATTCTTTAACTGAGATTTAAATTTATATTTGGACTAGAGATAATCTTTAGTAAAATAAGAAATTAGTAATCCTCACTAATATATTTGATTGGTGTTGAAGTTATAAATTCAGAAAGTTTAGCACTTGTAAAAAATAAAGTGTAGTAATTTGGTATTGATAAATAATGAAACAGATGTTAAATACTAGTGTAAGAAATTATGCCCTGGAACAATTGAAGAGTGATGGTTTAGCATGAAATGCATCTTGGAGATCATTTACCTTTTTCAAATGTTTTTACTTATATGTTTCAGGAATGTGTGATGTGTGGAAGTTTTAAATATATTTTTAGAAAAAAAATTCTATATGAAAAAAAAAGAAGGAAAGATTATGTTGAGTTACTTCATTTGTTTAGGGTTAAGCTTACCTGAAGTGAAAATTATTCAAAAATGGATTCATAGGCGAGAGAGTGGTTGAAATAGGTGGAATTGAGATGAGGCATGCATTGATAAAAAAACAAAGAAAAAACACCCTCTCTATGTACTTATATATGGATAGGTGAAATCTTAAACTGGATCCCAAAAGATTGTAAAAAACATAGAAAGTAAACACATGTGAGATGAATGGGGATGAAATTAAAATTGTGGGGGATGGTGTGAAGAAGAGAGATTAGAGATCAGAGATGAATTGAACTTGGAGGGACCTTCATCATGCAGTAAATAAATAATGATTGAAAATGATGATGACAATGATATACATATGGTGAAATGCATATTATTCAGAGTTTGTTCAGAGAGACTTTAAACCAAATGACTTACATATGGGAATATATTATCTAATAGTAAATTTACAGAAATATATCATAAGAGGGCATATCAAAAAAAGAATAAACACTTTTTTCATATATTGTGATGTTAAATGATAACTTCTAATAAACCATGAAAGCTTTGACTTTACTAAAATGTATATTAATACGCATACCAAGGAAGCAGTGATTTGTGACTGCTTCTTTCTTCAAGATTTCTGAAATGCGATCACTGAGTCAATCTTATATGATGCATAGAATATAATTTAGTTATTGTCCACAAACATTTTAAGACATTAGCATTCTTGGATTGTGAACTATAACATAAAATGTGACTGGGCTTTGCATTTTATCGATCATTTTCAATCTTTTCCTGCCATTGTGAAAGATTTGTAAACCACTTAAAAACATGTTTTCAATTTATGGCTTCACAACAACATGAATCATTTAGCCAATTTAAAACAAAAATTTAGTGTTAGAGTGTTGTTCTATTGTGGGTTAGGTGCAAACACACAAACACATGTCATGTCTGACTCATGACCCAGTTATGCTAGCATCTTAATATTTTGTAATGAATAAATAAATTATATCATTATGCAACACATGTCTTGACTCAGAGTTGCCAGTGAGGCAGCTTGGAGAGAGAACCAATCACCAGTCATCTTTTCACTCAAACATACTGTTTAGTTTGACTATGCATAATATTCATATTTAATTTGTTTCTCCCATGATGTTCAATAAAGCCAATAAACATCACATCATCATTTCTTATGCTTTCTTGCTTATTAAAACACAAAACTCTCTATACATATTCCATCATCATTTCACCACACATATTTCGTTTTACACACTTTGCTCTGGTGGAATAGGTTTTGCTGTTTTAAAGTTCAATAAAAACAAACATATATTTGCTTTCTATTAGTGAAAGATAAGTATAATTTTGTTAAGCATTTATTTTACTTCTTATCACCTACTTTAATCCAATTAAGCTAATCTTCATTTCAATTTTTTTACATTTTTTTTTATCAATGCATCTCTCACCAAACTCCTTCACATCACAATCATTCATCAATACAAAAACTCAGGTGACCCTCTCTCATTATATGTGCATTTCATAAACAATCTTCACTCATTAGGTAAAATATCTTTACAATTGAAAGACTATTTTGTTTATTTTCCTTAATTGAGAATCAGTACAGGAAACTTTAAATCTTCACTCCAATAGCCTTATCATTTTTAGCAATACACAATAATTATTTTCTATGTAGTTTGAAACAAACACCCCAAACAAAAACCACCAACCACAATTGGGTTTTTTTTTGGGGGTTTTGTAAAATAATAATAACAAAGATAAAAATGTATAATTTTCTTACAAAGGATGTTAAAAAAAAGAAGGTGGAATCTGGAAAGATTCAGTATAAGTTGTCAAGTATAACCAATAGATAAAAAAATTTATACTTAGCTATGGTGTCAAGTTCATTAATCTCATAATCATTAGTTGTGATCCCAAGAAAGTTATAAATAGATTAATCATGAAGACACAACAATCAAATGTTTAAAATAACTTACCAACTTTAACCTATAAAGGTCTAAACTTAATTATTTAAACTAATTCATCATCATCACCATCATTTTCAACCATTATTAATCTATTGCAGGATGAAGATTTCTACAAGTTTAATCTACTATCTTTAATTCATAGGTTTTCTTCTTCATAGCATACTCCTTATTTCATTTAAACATCTCACACATGGTTTCTTTATATGTCTTTTAAATCTCTTGGGATCCAATTAAAAGCATCAATTATTCATCTATTATCATCTCTTTTAACAATATGTTCATCCCAAATTTATTCGTCTTTCAATTATTTAATGTTACTGACATCTGATTGTTTTCATACCCATGCATTTCATTGTCAATCTTTTCTTGTTATTTTTAATATATATTTATCCATACTTTGTTGAGTGGTCTGAAGTCTCTGTATAAATCATATCTTAAGTATTCAAATTTTAGATCTATAAGTATAAACTGGTAATATACATCTATTAAAATTCTTCCATTTCAATAGGCATATTTCCTTTTAATAATAAGATATTTCTACCAAAAGCACTCCATCCAAGTTTAATTCTATGATTAAATCATTCATTGTCTTTCTGTATATTTTAATAACCTGACCAAGGTATTTTTACTTGTTAACTTCTAATTCATGTTTATCGATTTTTATTTTCTTCCGAGAAAATCCATTGAATATTATTAGGTCTTTTTATAAGCATTTACCTTTAGTCCTATTTTCTTATTTTCAAATGATAATTCTTTCAACATTTTCGGAAGCTCTAAAGCATTATTGGTAAAAGCAACCAAATCATCTGCAATATATATTTGAATTAAATAAGTTCCATTTACTTTTACATCTTTAGATTCCCATTACAATCCACAATATATATTTTTAAAGATGCTACAAAAAGTTTTGGAGGTATGAAATACCCATATAGTACCTCCTTTTTAATTTTACTCTTTTTAGTGTGTCTATGTAATCTAATCACTACTGTTGCATTTTGAGAACTATTCTTCAGAATTTGACATTATCCTTTGTCGATATTTTATGATTCAAAATGAATGCATTTCCATAGTCTACAAATTCAAAACATAATGGCAACTCATATTCAATGGTCTATTTATAATTTGTCCCAATATATGAATATGATCCATTGTGCTAAAATCACTTTTAAATCCAGTTTGTTCTTTTGATTAGATAAAATCCAAAGTTCTCTGGAGACAAGTTGTATTTATTTGATAAAGATTTATATAGAAATGATACTTATAGGCCAGGTTTTTAATATATAAAAATTACTACTACAATCTTCCAATCATCTGGTTCATCTTTAATATATATATTTTAAACATTTAGTATATAGCGTTGCCTAAAGTTTTTCTATTTCTTCACTTTTTTTTAAAAATATCAATAATAATTTTTCTTCATACATTTAATTACATTTAAAATGCCAGGCAATTCAGAAGACATAATAACTATAGTAAATATTTTGTTTTCTTGTTCTTTAAAAATTCTTTCACACATTTCACGTTATTTTCTTACTTTTTAGTAATAGTTGTTTTCTTATTGCAGAAATAACTATTCTTTCAATACAAACAGATTGCTTTATAATTTTGATACTTTTATTTATTTATTTTTAATTTTTCTTGTCAATTTACAATTATATTTTTAACCTCTTTTTAACTCTTTTTCATATCATTTTACAAAAGTCTAGATATTCAATTTTTCTTAATAAATCATTCAAAAAATGTATCTCATTCTGTTATATCTTTCCTAGTCTATTATTTGAAGGTGAGATATAATACATTATTTAATATATATATGGCTGCAAAAGGGAGTTTGCTATTAACTGAAAGGAGACCCTTTGATTCCTCTTGGAGGCCTTAAAGGAACCGAGCAGGGCAAATTCCTAATGTCCACTCCATACGTTCTTGTCGTTGCAGCTGTTATTACTATGTGTTTATTCATATAGTATACGAACATGGATGGGCTGCTCACCAACACGCATTAGCCAGCGTGGTGAGTTTATTGGCTTTTTACCTCTGAGTTTAAGATCAAGAAACACCATGGTCTGTCTTCTCAATGCCTGATAGGGCAGAATGAATGTTTGTGTAAATGATAAATATTTTTCCAATACATATATACAATTATGACAGACAAAAATAAAGCATGGCCCTTATTCCCAGGAGGCTGTAAAGTCACCAACCAAGGCAGCGGTTGGTGGCCGAAGGCGGAGGGTGCTAAGAATCCCCTGATTGCGGACCCAGGCTGCCATTTGATGACAACTTTTTATTTAGGTACTTACAACTGCAGATCACTTTCAAGTGAAGGAAGATTGCAAGAATTAGAAGAACTCTCTTATATTAAATGGGATATTATTGGACTTTGTGAAGTTAGAAGAAAAGGTGAAGAGACAATTGATTTAAAAAGTGGACATATATTCTATTATAAAGGCACAAATATTGGAAATACAAGTGGAGTAGGATTCATTATAAATAAAAAGTGGAAGAACAATATTGTGGAGATTGATGGTGTATCAGACAGAGTGGCAAGATTAGTTATACAACTTAATAGCAGATACCAAATGCAGATAATTCAGGTTTATGCCCCAACAAGTTCTCATAGTGATGAAGTAGTAGAAGATTTTTATATGGATGTACAAAAGGCTTTTGATCAGAGTAAACAACATTTTAAAATTGTTATGGGAGACTTTAATGCTAGAATTGGTAAACAAATGAAAGATGAAAGTGCTGTAGGTAATTTTGGTTATGGTAATAGAAATGAGAGAGGACATAGACTTGTGGAGTTTGCAGAAAAAGAAAAACTTTATATTATGAATTCTTTTTTTGAGAAAAATGCTAAAAGAAAATGGACATGGAAGCATCCAAATGAAGGTACAGCAGAATTGGATTATATTTTGACTAACAGGAAATACATATTTCAAGATTGTAATGTTCTTAATAGATTTAACACAGGAAGTGATCATCGATTAGTAAGATGCAAGATACGTGTTAATGTAAAACTAGAAAGACAAAAATTGTTAAGAAAAACAATATTTACAGTTGATATTCCTAATCTTCAGAAACATTCTAATGAATTTAAATTAGAACTTACAAATCGGTTTCAAGTATTAGTAGATTTTGAACATGATTCAGATTTGAATGAAATTAATATGAAAATAACTGATACACTTTTAAAAACTGCAAGAAAGATAGCTGGTAGAAAAAAGCAGCAATTGACCAATAAAATTTCTACTGAGACTAGAGAATTTATGAAGAAAAGAAGAAATATGAAGATATACAAAAATGATGCATTAAAAAGAATTGAATATCTCGAATTTTGTAAAATGGTGCAGAAAAGAGTTGAAAATGATATAAGAAAGTATAACTGTGAACTAGCAAGAAAAGCTGTAGAAGAAAATAAAAGTCTTAAGAATGTAAAACAACATTTTGGTATTGGTAGGAAATTTATATCTGCAATAAGAAAAAAAGATGGAATTATTACTAAAAAGAGAGATGACATCATGAAATTGGTAGAAAATTTTTATCAAGAATTATATAGTAATAAAGAACAAGTACCTCCTATATCTATTACATCTTCCAAATTGCCCAGAATTTTAAATGAAGAAGTGAGAAATGCAATTAAATGTATGAAGAAAGGAAAGGCTCCAGGTAATGATGGAATTATAATTGATATATTAAAAGAAGCAGGTGAAGAAACAGAAATTTTTTTAGCAAAGTTATATACTAAATGTCTAAATGATAAAGATGTACCGGATGATTGGAAGAATGCAGTAATAATATTAATATTTAAAAAAGGTGATAAAGAAGATATTAGAAATTACAGACCTATCAGCCTTTTATCAGTTTTATATAAAATTTTTACCAAGATAATTACAACTCGTCTACAGAGAACATTGGATTTCCACCAACCAAGAGAACAAGCTGGATTTAAAAGTGGTTTTAGTACAGTAGATCATATTCAGGTATTGAGAGAAGTTATAGAAAGGACAAATGAATATGAGTTGTCATTATGTTTTGGATTTGTAGATTATGAAAAGGCATTTGATTCTATAAACATTTCTTCAGTGATTAAAGCATTGGATCATCAAGGTATAGATCCAGGATATTGTCATATTTTAAAGAATATTTATAAAAATGCAACAGCAACAATTAGATTACATAATGATACTGGGAAAGTCAACATTGAGAAAGGTGTAAGACAAGGTGACTCCATATCTCCAAAACTTTTTACAGCAGTGCTGCAAGAAGTATTTTGTGGATTAAAATGGGAAACTAAAGGAGTGAAAGTAAATGGAGATTATTTAAGTCATTTAGATTTCACAGATGATGTAGTTGTTTTTGCAAATAATGCTTCAGAGCTGCAGGAAATGTTGCAGGAGTTATCAGATGAAAGTAGGAAAGTAGGACTAAAGATAAATGTTAAAAAGACTAAAGTAATGTTTAATCGATTTGCTCAAAATATGAAAATAAAGATTGATTATGATGAATTAGAAGAAGTTAACAGTTACAAATACCTTGGTCAGATTATTAATACAGATGGAAACATAATGGAGGAAATTAATCATAGAATTAAACTTGGTTGGAGTGCTTTTGGTAGAAATAACTTGATACTAAAAGGAAATATGCCTATGTGTTTGAAAAGGAAGGTTTTTAACAAATGTGTTTTACCAGTTCTTACTTATGGATCTGAGACTTGGACACTCAATAGAAGAGCAATACAGAGACTTCAGACCACTCAAAGAAGTATGGAGAGATGTATGTTGGGAGTAACAAGAAGAGATCGAAAACGCAATGTATGGGTAAGAGAACAAACAGGTGTTACTGACCTCATTGAAAAAATTAAAAGATTGAAGTGGAGTTGGGCTGGACATATTGCTAGAAGAGATGATAATAGATGGACAATTGAAATTTTAAACTGGATTCCAAGAGATTGTAAAAGACCCAGAAAGAGACCACATGTGAGATGGATGGATGAAATAAGAAAGTGTGCAGGGGTGAGGTGGAGAAGAGAAGCTAAAGATCGAAGAAGATGGATTAAACTTGGAGAGACCTTCATCCTGCAGTGTATTGATAATGGTTGATAATGATACATATATATATGAAAATAAAGTTACCGTTAACACTAACTTAAATAATCATACAAATATCTAAGCCATTTAAGTTTTATGCTAATCTAGTAGAAAATTTTAAATTTAAGAAGTATTTTAAATATGTGATGTTGACTTTGCTTGTGGTAATGTTACCATAAGTTTAATTAAAGCAATCTATGAGTATTTGATATGTGAATTGTGTTGATATTGAGAAGATATTTAAAATGATGATGATTATGATGTAATACTGCATTAATATGTTTAATAACAAATGTTTAAAGCTAAAGTATTTAAAAGATTTAGTTAAAATTAGACAAAGATATTTATTTAGTTTAAAAATATATGTTAAAAGTGAATAAAAATATTTTAAATTATAAGTATTTAAATTGAGATTAATATTTGATTTTAATCATATCAAATAATTATTTTAAAATCTGTTATAATATCTTATTTATTTTTAAAAATAAATATTTATTTTAAAAAAGCAATTGTTAAGTTTATTTTTAGACAAGCGTTTCTTTTATTGTAAAAAAAACAGATGTTTGTTAAATTTACACACACATGCGTGGAAGTTGTCTAATAAAGTTGCATAATTATTTTAAAAAAATCATGTTGTAAAATTTATAAATAATACGTGAGTTATCACGAGATAAAAATAAAGATATTAATGTAAAATATTAAATCTGATTTTTAAAAATATTGTCTTAAAAATATAAAGTATTTAAAAGATTTAGTTTATTTTAAATGATCTTATAAAAGTTAAGATTTAAATCAAGTGAGAAAGAATATTTTAAAAAATGTTTGATAGATTTGAATAAACGATAAAATTATTTTTAAAATGTGATAATATTAAATATTAAATAAGTCATTATTTTATTTTTAATAGTGTGTTGATAAATATGTAAATAAGCAAAGTTTGATTGTTTAAACGTACCAATCAGATGTGGAGTCTCTTCTAGTATAAAAGCTGGATTCAATTGTTGAAGGGCTCTCTGTAATTAAATTTCTAAGTTAATCGTGCTATTAAAAAAAAAATAGCCAAATAAATTTATAAACGCTCTTAAAATCAATTTTAAAATCATAAGAGTGTTATTGTATATAATTTTATAAAAGTTTAAATAATGAATATGCAGTAGATATTTTAATATTCCCTATTAGTCTTCTCAATATCGAAACTCAATTTACGTACAAATAATCAATGGAAACATCACGTATCGGAGAAATATATCAGAAACTTTATGCTAGAAAAGTAACAGACGCTGGATTAGTACAGAAAACTATAAGATGGAGAAAAGTAGTATTTTGGACTATAAATAGTTTTAAAGTTAAATTACTATTGTCTGTTATTAATAGATATTTTAAAGAAATAAAAATACTTCTGTGGAAAAAAAGTATTTTTGACAAATTATAGAAGTAAAATGTATATCTTAAGGAAAGATATAAGAAGCAGTAGTAATTTTAAATAAATACTTGCCTTGTTAAGTCTTTGTGCTTAAAAGACTAAATATTGACGTTTTAAAAGGCAAATAGATTATAAATATGATTATTTAAAATCGTAATATAATAAAATTGCTATATTGAAGTAATCTAAAACGCTGGACGTTATAGATGAAGAAATTAATTCTTACCTGAATATGTTATTTATAAATGCGCAAGTAATACATGGATGTCCAAATCAAGTTAAACTAAACCAAGCAAGCCAAGTTGATTAAAGTAATTTAATGAAAATAATATATAAACTATAAATTAGTTTAAAAATAATAACTTTAAAAATAATATTTTATGAAGAACTGGATCCAGAAAGAACTTATAAACTATTTTTTTTAATTTTATTTGTTTTCTTATTGGAACTTATTTTTTTTTTTTTTAAAAAAAAGAACGTTATCATTTTTTTATTATAAACTTTCAAGAAACACGTGATACAACGGAACAGGAAATAGTGTTTTATTGACTTTATACGTAGGATATTTGTTAGAACTTTTATGGTAGAACAAAAGTCATCGCTGGAATCCGTAATATAAATTTTTATTTTATTTATTTAACATAAAATTTAAAATATTATTAAACTATTAAAAAGTAGGTTAGGTACATTTATTAAATAGTAACTTAAAAATAATATAATAATTAATTACATAAATTTATTTTTATAATTAATATAACACGGAATATTTTAGTGAATGTTATGAGTATGAATGTGTATTATTTTTATTTTCTGAAGCTGCAAATTCCGAAGACTACTGGATAGCAGAATGGACATTATTATTATTGTGGTAAAAACATTGTATAATAATTTTGATGAATTTAATATGTTTTCTTTAGATCAATTAAATATTATGTTTTGTGGGATGAATGTATAGATCTTTTATGAAAACACATACATTATATTGGCAACTGAACTTTATTAAAATATGCATAATTTTAATTTATAATATAAACTTGATACAACATTACGTAAGAAGCTTAGAAATAATTATATGATTCTTTCATAAATAATTTTTGATATTTTATTATGTTATAGTATTAGAATTATATTTATTCTTTATTTAGGTAATTATTTTTATTATTTGCAAGATAAGAATAGACTTCAAAAGACTCTATTTTTTTTTTGTATTTTGTTTTATTTAATAATTTAAGTTACGTTATGGGTAGAAGCTTATATTTGGATTGAAGTTTATTAAGTATAGACGATGTAGTATAGGTAATTTGGATGATGAATATTTTATTTAAAGTTGATGTTTATTTTCTGGAAATTTTTAAATAAGTTTAGAATATGTTTTATAGATAGGAATTTATCAGAAAGGATTTAAATAGCACATAAAGTAAAGTCATACTTTCATGTAGAAAAGAATCATAGAATTTATCTAAGGTAATGCTTTATGAATTTAGAATTGATAAATAGTTTAAATAATAATATTTGAACAATAAAGATATGTAATGCATATTTGATAAAACGTATAACAGGAATTACATTAAGTGAAATATAATTATAGTCAATTATTTGTTTTACATTACAAAGACATATTAATTTTATATAAAGCTATTAAGCAATGCTAATAATAAAGTAAATATATGATGATACATTATAAATGGTAATACTTAATTAATGTAGTTATTTAATAGGTAGAGCTACATTATGTACACATGCTACATAAATAGTCTTGACATATATTATTATTTGAAATAATTATAGTACATTACTATTTATTTTAAAAAAATCTAAGTTTTGGAAAAACACACTGTAATATTATTAATATAGCATTTAAAAGAATGTATAGTTATTTATTGAGTACATAGATTAGTAACAGTGTAAGCCTCTTATATTTGTATTTCTTATTTTTTTTATTTTATTGGTTGTCATAAATTTTAAACTGTAAATAGTGTAAATAAATTTTATTTGAAGTTATTGTAAATAAATTTGTTAATTTGTTTTAAAAAGTGTGTCGAGTTTTCATTATTTTTCACCACAGTATTTTGACATCAGATGATTTGAAATAAACATAATATTTGCACAAAATGAATTTGTTATTATTATTTAGAATTGAATACCATATTTGCTTAACATTATTTTATAAGAATTGATTGACATGAACAGAAATATTGCAATGGTCATAAGATGATTATAATGCACATTATAAGAATACAATATTGTTTATTGCCACAGATTATTAAGTATAAGATTTTGATCTATTTTAAAATGAAGATACCATATGAAATAAAAGATATACATATGATTGTTTATTTATTTAATGATTGATTATATCATAGAAATAGATAAGATTAAATTACACTCTAAGATTAGTATTATTTATTATTATTATTAAAATAAGTTAGGTGTATTTAAGTTTGATATAAAATCCCACATCATACTTATTTACATAAGTTATTATTATTTTAAAACAGCTTAGAAGAACCTGAGATTATTTAATTATATTTTAAGTTAAAAGTTAGGAATTATTTTAGTATTATTGAAGATAATTTATTCCATTTTAAAAGTCATAAGAATGCTATAGATGTAGTGGTAAGATGATAAGGTAGTGGTAGTATTCTTATGCCATTGAGACAGTATCTTGGGAGATATTGACTCAGTGTAAATCTGCTTATTACTTTGTAACTTTACTTCACAGTCTCATAATTTTAATATATAATTATTTAATTAAGATATGATAATGTAAAAGTATATTAAAGATAGATATGCAAATTTTAATGAAACATAATAGTGTAACTGAGCTAGTTGTATTTTAAACTATTTTATATATCAAGAAGTAAGGGTACAATATATGAAAATAAAGTTACCATTAACACTAACTTAAATAATCATACAAATATCTAAGTCATTATACAATTACAAATATTCAGTAATGCCCTCTGTTTAAATGTCTGTATCTCAATAATAGCTAATTACAAAATGATATCATTTTGGTATCATTTTGAAGTTCGCTATTATTGAGATATAGACATTTAAACAGAGGGCATTACTGGATATTTGTAATTGTATAATGCTTTAGATATATATTCATCTCAGTAAAAAATTTATTGGAAAATTGCTGCTTTTTGCACTATCTATCTTTTTTGCAGTTTTTTTTATCTTCTTATTAATTTTACTCAAGTCTAAACCATTCTCAAAATCTGTTAATATTTTGACATGATTCGGAAGTTCTAATTTAAATTCTTGAAAGTTTCTGAAGATTAGGAATATCAACTATTAATATTAATTTTGTTAATAGTTTTCATCTGTCTAGTTTAGCATTAATACACTGATCAATTAATTCACTGATCAATTATCACTTTTTATGTTGAATGTATTAAGACCATTCTTGAAATATATATTTTCTTTTAGTTAAAATATAATCTAATTCTACTACATCTTTAATTGAATGCTTCATTGTCCATTTCAATTTAACATTTTTATCAAAAATAAGATACATCTTTTATTTCTCTGTGAACTTTTATCCCCATAACCAAGTTTACCTATAGTAGTTTCATCTTTCAATTATTTATCAATTATAGCATTAAAGTTTTCCATGGTAATTTTATAAAAATCATCCAACTTCTTCATCACTATGAGAACTTGTTGGGTTACAAACATGAAATATCTGCATTTGGTATCTTCAATTAATATGAATATATAATCTTACCATAACATATTTCAACAATGTTGTTCTTCCACTTTATAACGAATGCCACACCATTTGTACATTCAATAATAATACTATAAAATCCCCATTTTCCAGGTGGTTTTGGGCTTTTATCATAGTCAGTGAAAATTAGCATTCAAAGCTGGAACTAACATATCTATCTAGTGACTATCTCTTACCTCTTTGTACCATTCAAGTTTTAATTATCTTAAATTAGCTTGAGTAGTACAATAAAAGTAAATGATGACCGCTAGATATTATATAATTGCATTAGTCCTGTGTTGAATATTAGTCTTTACTAATGAAATAAAAGCCACAAACCAGTATGGTAAAGGGAATGAATAAGAAGATTAAAAAATGATATATTATAAAAATGTCAGATGCTCTCTCTCACTATACATATTTCATGAAAATCTTCATTCACTGGATGAAGTGAAGGCATTAAACACTTGGATCTCCATGCCTGTGTTAATAGACCAATATTTTTATTTTTATTTACATAACTTTCATAAAATAGAGAGTGATTTCTATCCACTTTGGAAACCCTTCTGATTTCTGAAAATATTTTACATTTGCATAACTTTTATAAAATAGGGAGTGATTTGTATCCAATTGAAAACCTTTGTGATTTCTTTATATAACTGTAAATAGTTACAGCAGTTTTAAAAAATATTTTGTAGATTAAAATAGGAAGTTATGGGATTAAAAGTACAGGAGATTATTTAAGTCATCTAGATTTTAGAAATGATGTAATTGTTTTTGCAAACAATGCTTTAAAGCTTCAGGAAATGTTTAAGAGTTATCAAATAAAAGTAAAAAGTAGGACTAAAGATGAATTTTATCAAAAGAAGACGATAATGATTAATAATGATGAATTAGAAAAAGTTAATAACTATAAATACCTTGGTATTTAATACATATGGAAGCATAATGAATTTAACTTAATATTAAAAGAATGTATTTGAAAAGAAAGGATTTTAATAAATGTATTTTACCAGTTCTTACTTATGGATCGGAATCAGAAAAGCAATACAAGAAATTTTAGACTATTCAACAAAGTATGGAGAGATGTGTGTAAGAAGTCAGAGGAAGGTATCAAAATAAAATACATGGTGAGAAAACAGGTATTACTAACATCATTGAAAGAATTAAGAGATTTGAAATGGAGTTGGGTTGAACATATTTCTAGAAGTTGATAATAGATGGTCAATTGAAGTTTTAAATTAAATACCCAAAAAATGGTAAAAGACCTAGAAAGAGATCACATGTGATGTGGGTGGATAAAATAAGAAGTTTGCTGGTTTGATGTATAGAAGAGATGCTGGAAATAAGAGAAAGTAGAATAAATTTGAAAAGACTTCATCATACAGCAGATCAATAATGGTTAAAAATGATGATGATGGTTATAAAAAGATTTTATAATCAGATATACACATATATATTTAAAAAAATGTGTACATATATGTATATTTAGACTCTCACTTGGTATCCTTGTGAATAATCCGGTAATCACACCATAGACAAAGTTCCAAGCCACCTCCAAAAGCTATTCCACTCACTGCCACTATTATTGGTTTTGGACATTCTATAAACTTTAGTCCCACATCGTGCAAAGACAGTCGAACTGCTTTTGGGTTTTCAGCTAAATTTTGTATCAATAAAAAAAATATTATTTATTAAAGTAACAATTCATTTAAGTAATAAAATCCATAGATCTAATCATTTAATTTAATTTATATATATAAAATATTTAAATTTGTAAAAATTATATAAATAATAAATAAACAATAAGTTGAGAAATTTCAAAACATCGCTACACCAAGCTTTTGGTACAGAGCATTTTTATCAAAATAAGATTTATTTGGATAAAAATACTCTTGTTTTATAAAGATGTTCTGTACTAAAAACTTAGCAATTTTTTGAAATTCCTACGGTATTATTTATTAGATGTCCGTACAGTCTTGAAGAACATAATTTATATATTGTTACGAAGTTAATTAACCAACCGATAAACAAGCACATATCAATGTATAGAGAAAACCAACAATTATTTTGTCACTATGCAGTTTTTTGTCAGCAACATCAGATAAAATGATTGTTGGTTTTCTCTATGCATTTACATAGGTAACTAGTCATTCATTCATTCATTTATATATTGTGTGAATGATTAACAAACTTTATTGCATATATTTAAGTGTGTTTGACATATCTCTTAGTTATATTATTTAGATCTAAGTGTGTGTTTATAATTACATATGCAGATATATATGCATATGTATTTGTGTGAATTATAAAATGGACAACTTTAAAAGCATATTTATGAATTATTTTATTTAAATTATAATCCAATTAAATATATATATAAATCAGAAAAATTAAAAAAAAAGTGTCACTTTAGCACTGGAGATAAAGGTTTGTTCTTCAGTTCTGGACTTTTGTAGCATCACACTAAATTGCATAGGTCAATCTGAAAATTGGCTTGACAAATATAAAGAAGAAGAAAAAAATATAAATTGTTTTTGATAAATGTGAACATGAAGAAGAAAAAATTTGCATTAAAAAACAGAAATTTAATTTATTTAATCTATATCAATCATCTATTGTCAACTTTGTGTGATAAATAACCAATAGAGAAGAGCTTTAAATGCAAATACCATGCTGTTTTGTCATCATTGATTTCATCTGTAAAAACATTGGGGTTTCATCTACATATCTAACAACTATCCTTCCTTCTTTAATGTAATTCAAGCTTTTGACGTGAGATTTAAACATTCTAAGGTTTTGAATCCAAGCTATCTTGCTTGCAAATTTACATAGATTTGATATAATTTACATATGTTAACGAATTCAGCTTTGCACCAGCCAAAGACACTTTTTGACCTATTGGCAAGAATTTATTGCAAACAAAGCATTTTTTAACCTTTTCTGTGTATTTTTAACATTTCTGCAGAGCCATCTATTATAAGTTTGAATAAGAATAACCCAAAACATTAGATGGTAGTGGCACATTTAAATTCCCAGATTAGTTTCTTGCTATTGTTTTTTTCATTAATGAAAAACAATGGACATACAGTTACACATCTAGCAGCCACTTTATCTTTGTTTATACTATCAAAACTTATAACCTAAGACTCAAACTTATGGCCTTCTAAATCCAACTAATTTGCTTGTATAATTGTACTAGGCAGTAGCTCTATACTTTAATGAAAATTCTATTATAGATGGCACTACTATTTAATGTTCACTGATTCCTTAAATTTTGCAAATGACAATTTTGGAATAAATAGGATAGACTATTTACTTCAATGGTAATCTTGAAAGCAGGAAAACTCTTATGATGCTTTGTTTGGTATAAATTATATTTGCCACTTGTTTGAAGATAGCTAACCGTTAATCTAAAATTGAAATTTCTATAATTTATAGCTTCTGGACCAATATCAGATTTATATAAATATATGATATTTAATTTGGATCTCAATTTTTCAAAGGTAAATATAAAGAAAGAAATATGGCTTCTAGATGGTGTGATTGCAACTCTAATGTTTTTCAATGATGAAGATCAATATTCGAAAAATAATCTGGGAATTTTGAAGAGGCATTAATATCTAGTATTCCCTTAATTACTCAAATTCACAAAAGATGTTTCTGCGATAAATAAATTGATAACTGCTTTTAATGCAGATGTTGAAATAAAATGGAAGCCATTTGCATATTTAAATAGTATATAAAAATTATTTATATGCAATAATATAATTTATAATATATATATATAAATCTCTGACTTGATGTTTCAGATGTTGAATCCTTAATAATTAAACCAAAAAAACTTAGAACAATATTGGATGAAGGTATAGAAATATTATTAATAATTAAATGATTTATTGCTCTTGATTCATAAGAAGTCCAAGAAATAGAAGAAATAGAGTAGAGCTGTGATTTTTAGTTCTGGAATCTGTCACCATATCTCTGCAGTCAACCATTCATCAATATAAAAATATTTATAAATTAAATATAAATTTTTCAGAGATCAGAAAATATTTGAAGATTTTATGGCTATTTGGTATTATACAATAACTAGGACTTATGAAAGACAATCAATTTTATTTCTCTTTAAAATAACTTTGAGAAATTTTTTACACCATAAATGGAGTATGCTTCTCTCTTAAAAAATAATGTTCAAGTACTTATTAAATACTTTTTATGGAAAATCAGCAAATCTTCATCTGTTTAACTCAAATTCAATGATGATGTGCTCTAACAATTATCAATATTTTCTTCAGAATATTGTTGAGCATTTTTAAATAAAGATCCCAAGCTATTTTCCAAAGGCCTTATATTATACTGAAAGATAATTATATGTCTCAACTTCCATGCATTAAATTTGGTAAAAAGTAATTTAGTTGAAATTCATGGATTCTGCACTCTAGGAGTGTGATCTTTCCTCTATAAATGGTAAATGCAACATCATAATAGTCATATCATTTGTTTTAAAGTTAATGCATTGGCATTTATTTGAGAAATTATATTAACATTAAATTCTTATCATCTAATTTATAACAGTTATACATCCATTTATGGCCAATACTAGACAACTAACTGGATTTTCTATGAACAGAATACTTGAGAGAAAAATCCAAAGCCTGTTTATGTCCAGCCAAGACTGTTAACTCAATAATATGATGCTTCATAACAATCATCTTATTTTTTAATTTTATCTTTATTATATCTCTGCTCAAGCTACATTTCAACATTTAAGCCCACACTTTCTATTCAGAATGCTATCAGAAATAGTTAAAAAAACAGGCAAAATTCTCCATACAGTAGTGCCACTCAGAGTAATCAATGGATGCCAGAAGGCTTGTGCATAAAATCCTCAACTAGTGCCTACTCATCCAATATCCCCAGACTAGTTTCTGGTTTGTAGTCTTTTGGCATCCATTGATTACTCTGGTTGGCACTGAGTGGCACTACTGTATGGAGAGTTTTGCCTGTTTTAATAACAGTTATGTACTAGCATAAGAAACAGTGATCATGTGATGTTTAGAAATAGTTAAATTGACCACACTCTCAAACTGATAATTATCCAAGCATAAAAAGTTGTTGGGATTTTTCTTCCATAACTAGTTGATAAAACATCTGAATTTTTTGAATAATTAATAAAATTCTACTTAGATTGTACTCAAAACATGAAAAATATTATGAAAATCATGCTTTGAATGAGAAAAAATAGCATTATCATCAACATATGAGAGTTAAGAAGGTGACGTTCTTATTTTTTTGCTTTTAAATGGTTCAAATTAAAAACACTAATCAATTCCAAATTGCAATTTGATGTCTGCTTTATGAAGTTACATATAAATTGTTCCAAAGATCGTATCATGAAAATGGAAATAAAATAGGAATTAGTACACATAATCTGTTTTTATTTCAAAGGTCTCAAAATTTTTATTTTTGGCAATAATCCATCCTTTTTTAAACCATTATGAGAGTTGTTTAAAATAAATAAATTTGTACTGATAACCAATCAATTTTCAAACATTGTCAAAAATCTTCTTGATTGACTGAATTAAATGTGTCAACCGTTTAAACCGCCTATATATTTTAATGTAAATTGATTTTTAAATAACTGATATTAAACTTATAAAGCAGAGTTATCTCACTCATTTCTAAAACTCTATAATAAATAAACACATAATGTGTGTGTGTGTGTGTACTCACATATGTGTATATAAATAAGCTCAAATTAAAACAATGAGCATCAATATTAAAATACAAAAAGTCAAAATCACATGTTCTATCAGATTTAAAAAAATAATTAAAATCAAAAACTACATATAAACTTTATCATTAATGTAATATGAAATAGCTACGATGTATACCCCTTTCCAGGTAATGGATTTGTTTACCAGCATCAGCAAGTTAGAAAAACTTCTGATTGACTTTCCCAGATATAAATCCAATATATTAAGACCCAAATAATGCTAGATTATAATGGTTAACCTTCCAAATGCAAGATGTTCAATAATAATGCATGATTGCATAATCAATCTAGGTTTAAATCTGCTTGATAAATGATCTCCTGCCTATCACTTGGTTAGGGCAGTAGCTAGGGATTAAATTCCCATATAGCAATAGACACTGAAGTTTAAAGCAAATATCTCTAGCTATGAATCTTTTCTCTTAATAAATTATCATAAGTAGTCCACTCCTGAACTTCCTTTTTAGATATGTAGTTTCATCTCTTATTTATTACTATTGTGAGCATTAAATGTAACATTAATTAATGACTTGAATATATAATAAATTAATTAATATTTAATCATCCTTTATTATTAAATTTGATACAAGGCACAAACCATATCTATTTTTATTTTAGGACTATCCAATTCCTTTCTGTCTAGAAAATAAGATTTTTCTCAATTTTATTCTTCAGAAGATAATCAAATCGTTGGGGATTACCAAGTCTTCCAAACTATTAGCAATAAGGAAAATATTCTTTATTTAAAATACAAAACAATAAATTTAATAAAAATTACATATATACAACAAGTATCAAAATTACCAATTATTTTGAAAAATCGGATATCAGCGCCACCGCAAAAGAATTTGCCTTCTGAACATAAAACAATTGCTTTGACGGAGGGATCCTGTTCTGCAACTTTTAATTGATTTACTAATCCTTGAGTGACCGCTGGACTGAAATACAAATAAATTCATATTCACATAAATATGGTTTATAATATATATGTATGTGTACAAATATAAGGTAAATTTACATTTATAAAAAAATATTTTTCATATTTTATTTTTTATTCCCTTACTACAATGTGTTTCATTCTATTTTGAATGTGAAAACATAGACACACACACACACAAGAAAAGGATGAATATATAATTCATGCATGAAATGTTATGGATTGAAACTTGTGTACACACATGGAAGTATTAAACGATAGAAAAAGCACGTCCTAGATAATATATAAACACAAATACATTTTCTATGGAATGAATATATGCGATGAATTTTAATATCATTTTTCCAAATTACAAAAATTTTAATACTTTTTTTTATATAAAATATATTCGAACTTAACCAAAATTCAATAGCCACCTAATAGATGATGGACACAAATGCACTTTGACGTTCACTGCATTAGAAGACACACACAAAGTAATTTAATATAAAAGTATTATAATCAGTAGTGCATAGTTTCAATCATTAAAAAATAGCTTTGAAAGTTATCTTGCAGAAATGTTGCACACGACACAATTAGCATATTAATAATACTAAATGTGAACTATTATCTAAGATGTAAACACCTGATCCATTTCATTCAGAAATGGACCTAATGACTATAAGTTTCTGGATCGATTTTCAAATGATGAAAATAAAATCTCAGTTTGCTCAATTAAATGGAAACTGTTGAGTTATACCTATCACTTGAATGACTGAATATTTTATGATATCCTGAGAACTAACTTTACAGTTATATATTTATTAAGTGCACATATTCTTAAATAATAGAAATAGAGCATTTAGATAGACAAGTATCAGTTAACCAAATCATAAAAGATGCATATAATGATGACATATTTCATTCATTAAGTTTAAAAGTATAATATATGTTTCAGACATCCTTTCTATCTTAATCCTCTCACTAAATAATCTAATCATTGCTGTTCTTTAAAATGTGATAATATCTGGTCTATCTTGATGATTTAATGCTTTAATCATGGTAGAAATGCTTATAGAATCAAATGCCTTTTCATAATCTACAAAACCAAAGCATAATGGCAACTTATATTCATTGGTCTTTTTTATAACATCTCTTGATACTTGGGTGTGATTCACTGTGCTAAAACTACCTTTAAATCCAGATTGTTCATTTAGTTGGTTAAAATCCAACATTTTATGTAGATGAGTTATAATTATCTTGATAAAAATTTTGAATAGAACTGATAAAAGACTGACAAGTCTATAATTTTTAATACCTTCTTTATCACATTACTTAAATATTAATATGACTACTTCATTATTTCGATCATCTGGAATATCTTTACTATTTAAATATTTGATATATATTTTTGCTAACAATTTTACAGTTCCATCATTTCCTGGAGCTTTCCATTCTTCATAGATTTAATTGCATGTCTCACTTCTTCATTTAAAATGATGGAGAACTCAAATATAATAATTGTAGGGAATATTTATGTTTTAATTCTTTATTACTATATAATTCACAATGTTCTTTCTCTTTTTAGTATTACTTCCATGTTTTGTCTTCTTATTGCAGAAACAGTATTTTTTCCAATAAGAAAATATTCTTTTACACTTTTGAGAGTTATATTCTCTTCTATAATTTTCCTTATCAATTCACAATTAGACTTTTTTATACTACTATTAACTCTTTTTCATAGCATTTTACTAAACCCTAGCTATTCTGCTTAATGAACCATTTTTTAAAATTTTAATATCTCTTCTTTTCTTCATATATTGTCATCTCAGTAAAATTTACTGTTAAATTGCCAATTTTTTGTATCAACTATTTTTCTTGCAGTTCTTAAGACCATATCGCTTATTAATGTCCTTCAAATGTAAACTATCTTCAAAATCTGTTAATATTTAACTTCATTAGTGTTTCTGAATGCTAGAAATATTAACTCTGATTCTGTTTTCATAATAACTTTCATCTTTCTAGTTTTGCATTAATATGTATTTCACAACCTCACTAGTCGATGATCATTTCCTGTGTTGAACCTATTAAAAACATTACAAAACTGAAATACATATTTTCAGTTACTCAAAATATAATCCTGTTCTGCTGTTCTTTCGTTCAGATGCTTCCATGTCCATTTTCATTATTTTTCTCAAAGAAAAAAATCATAAAATATTTTTCTGTGAACTCCATAAGTCTCTGAACAGCATACAAATTTATGCACAACACTTTCATCTTCCATCATTTATCAATTCTAACATTAAACTCTTCCACAGCAATTTTAAAATGTTGTTAGGTCTGATCAAGAATATTTTATATATCCATATAAAAATCCTCTACTTCTTTATCACAATGAAAATTTGTTGAGATATAAATTGGGATCTTTCATTAATTTGAATAACTAATTTTGTTATTCTATCCAAAATCCAGTTTCAGCAATGTTGGCCTTCACTTTTTGTTCATAATGAATCCCACTCTATTTGTACTTCCAATATCTGTGCCTTTTAAAACCTAAATGTCTCTACACCTTTTCTTTTAATTTCATGAAGTAACATTATATTTATATAAAATGGTAAATAAATTATTCCATTTCTATTAGAATGCCATTACAATAAATGAAATATTAATTTTACTCATTATTAAACTCTTGAGTGTCAATATAAAAAGTTAAACTCATTTTAAAAGAATTAATATTTGAATAATGACTGGTTTTTAATACAGATATTGTTTTTATTACAGCTTTTAATTTAAGTTTTATGTAATTTCCTTCACTATTTATATAATCTCAAATAGTAATTAGCCAAATTGTACACTGCTTGTTAATATCATCCTTTTGTTAATTAAATATTATTTCACATTTCTTTTATTCTTGTTATTCTAAAACATCAATTAATCCAGTAATTGCTGTAGACTAAATTAATCATGAGCTATTTCAAGATATAAATACATGAGTGTGCATGGCTAATTGTTTTTTTTTTTGGTTGAGGTGCCCTACAAAAATAAAGTTGATGATAATATTTATAAAGACTTCATGTGATTCACACCACTCTATCTGGAGTTCAAGTTGAAATAAACCACTGAATATTTTTAATTCTTATGCTACATAATATCAAAAAGATTTATTAATATGATTGGTGATCCAAATATTTTGTCTAATACCTGTAAATTCGAAATCAAACTTATTTTGTAATAATCATGACTTACCTTAAAGAATATATATATTATTTAATGCAATTTATGGTTATTAAAAAGTAAGAGATGTTGTATCTATTTATCATTGATAATGTCCACAGATGAAACCTACAAGGGAACTCGTCATCTCCAAAGTCTCAATTAATAGTGAGCTCATATTATCACTGGACAAGGCAATGCAGCCTGGCACTTATTCAATAATTAGAATTTCTTTATTCATCCTGCATATGCTTTGGATAGTCAGATGCAAAATGCTAATTCAATTGCCACAACCAAACCCAAGCTCCCTATTCATACATCTAATCAAAGAAATTACAAAGCAAGATGAGCTCTTCTCCACAATCAAAACTTTCAATGACACATGGTTTCTATTCTTGGCAACATAACTGACTGCAATTGTAGTTAACACACATGCTAGCTCATCCCCTAAACAAGTCAGGTTGTGTTTGGGTCACTAAACCCAATAATGCTCCCACCTGTTAAATCTTTGATATATCTAACTCATATTATCAGAGCAATCTGAACCATGTACTCTTGTACTTCTTATAACAATTTAAAGACCTGTAATAGAAGAACTTTCAGGATTAGCAAATCATGTATAACAACATTAACCTCCTTATAGCATCTGTTTTTCTTGTTCAATAATGTAACATACCTTTTGAATAAATTATGTTTTGAAATGAAATATGGAAATATTTGTTTTTGAAATTGCTGTCTTAAACAGAATTTCATTTTACAACAAACTGGTTTTACAATAAAAATTAATTGCAAAAAAAGTTTTTGATTTTGCCAGTCACAATTTCATATATCCGTTATGAGATTTTATTACATTTTATATTACTGAGAATTACTTTAAATGTTTGGTGTAAAAATGAATGCAAATGAAACTAAAATAACAAGGATAAGTGGAAAGGATAAAAGATGAAATAGTATACATGTATTTGGAAATTTCTATCTTCAAATGACATTTTATAGGTTTAAAAAAAGCAAGATAAAGAACATGATTTCCAAATAAATTAAAACTTAAATATTCAGCTTGGTTGGATAATCTGCCACCAGTAAGCAGATTATAATAAATATATAATGAAAAAAATATGCAGAATTCATAAAATAATAAAATTTTTGGTTGTGAAGATTAATGCTATGATCATTATGTGACAAACTATGAGCAATTCAAATTATTAAATTAAAATAGTGATCAATGTTTGGAGTTAAATCCCCCCAAAACCCACTAAGGGTCTACAAGTTGAATAAGATTAGCATTCAATGTGAAAGAAATAAGATTCCAAATAAGATGCAAAATATCATAAAAATTCATTTATATCATACTAGAAATATTATGCTAAAAATCATTGACATAGATTAGAACTTAATATACATTTGCTAAATATATAACATGAATTTTAAAAAGAAATATTAATGTATGGCAAATAAGAGGAGTAATCAAAGAATATGAAATCTCCCAAATAATATAAAATCCCTGAATTGATCATATACAGTAATAAAATGTCCATTGAAAAAAAAGAATCAGAAAATTTCCTTGTTATTTGCAAAAGATATCATTAAATATTACAAGCTATGAACTATTCATACAACTGAAAAATGGATTCAATTCATACTAAAAGATTTTTTTAAATGTTATTAAATCTATTTATTCAGTGAGAAAACTGCTCTTAAAGATGGCAATCTTGTATTCACTATTCTTCAATATCTTTTTAAATTTTAGTTTAAAAATATGGATTTGAAAATATAAGAAAAATTAAAACATGAAAGAAAAGACAACGGTTATAAAAATAGTAATGACAAGTATAAAAATGATGAAGATAAGAAGTTGAAGATGTTCCAGCGCTAAAAACATGTAGCAAGATGCATTTGTCAAAGCTAAAATGAAAGACCTAGAAAAGATGTTCAGATATAAGAAATTAATGTAATAAAAAAAGATCAGAATTGTTCAAGCTATAATCATTTATACAACTCTTCATGGATGTGAAAATTGATTAGTAAAAAACAAACAAACATGAATACATTTAGACTGTAAAGATATATGGATTCAGCATTCATAAATGTATAACATCTCTCACCTATGGTTAAAAAGTGATCAGAAGATGAAGTAACATTAGAGTGTCAAAGCGAGTTGTAGAACACAATTCTCATTCTAATGAATAAACTTTTATCAGCTAGGAAGCATTTCTGAAACTTTCACTTTTGAATTCATCCCAGTAATAAAGAACACATCACATTATAACTTTTTTTAAATATCAGTGAATTTGCAATCATAAGATCTATTGTGATTAAACTGGAATCTGTACCTTTCAACTAAAAATTGTTAGATACTCATTTTTTGACCAATATTTGACAGCTGGATGCTACTTGATTTTATTTTACTTGAGAAATCTTTAGCTAACTAAAAAAAAAATCATTTCCCAAGTTGGATTTAAATCCAGTTATGGGCACAACAAATTAGAAAACCAATCATTATATTATGAAGCTCCAGCAAAAAAATATAAAAATATTGTAGACAGCAAACAAGAAGATTCTTGAATAAATAGGACTTTTTAAAAAAAAATTCTTATATTGAACATATAAAAAGATATGAATTAATGAAAACGAATGTAAGCCAAAATACAGAGAAACTAAATAGTAACAATAATGAATTCTTTAACAAATAAACTAAGTACTCAGAGAAAACTTTCCAGAATAGCAATATTCAATCTTTTTTATTTGTATATTCTCAGATAAACGATAAGACAATTAAATAATATTTCTCTATTTACAAACACTGAAAAACAATTACCATATCTACAAATGATAATTCTATAATATTCTGAGTGCTTTCAAAGGTCTGAGCCTTCATTTTCAAAGAAGTATCTGGAAATCTGAAGATGTAAATTATGTAAATTAGGGTGGACTAGATTTTTGTTGACCTAGATTTGCCACTTTCTAGAGATGGCATAAAATGTTTCTTTTTTATTCATGGCATGGGCATCAGAGATGATAAAATATGCCTCTTTGATCTACTTCGTAACTTGTGCCGTTCTCTGCATACTATGTGAGGTTTATCCGGCATGCACTGGTGCCCTGCAGTAGCCGCGTGCTGCACAAAAATAGACAGGTGGGATGGATCAGCCAGAGCCTTGTTGTATGCCTATATATGTTGTGCGAGTCTTGTGTGGATAGATGCCCTAGACTCACCATAATATGATGCCAGACAATTATTGTTACTGCACGCAATCTTGTAAATGGCCTGTTGGACATACATTGGGAGGATTGTGGTCATTGGTGTTGTTGATGCATTTGTTGAAATTAGGGGGAGAGTGGTAACACATGCTAAAGTCATATTAACACAAAATATAGAATTTTACATATATATAAACTAACATATAGTTAAACGTTAAATATTCTCAGATATAATTTATATTTACCATAATTATATCCCTTCAGAACTATTGCTGCAAAATTTTAAATATTCAGTTTATCTATGTATTAAATAAAATTCTAGGGCATAGGGCAAGCATCTAGAATTCTTCTCACCACTAATGATTAAAAAATGTTTCTCATCTGATCAATAGATTTCTTATTTAAAAAATCTGATTTATCTACTCATCATCCACTAAATTGCTGAATTTTTGTTCATTTATTTAATCGGTAGTGATAATTGTAATATAACGTAAAATTACATAATTTATATCCAATATATCAAAGTTTAATATTTTTTTAAATAATTAAACAATAAGTTTTAATTTTATAAATACATCTATACCTATCTATAATATAATAAAATACTTTTTTTTGGCACAAGTTATCCTTACAAAAAATATCATCACTATTCAAATTAATTTACACATTGCCAGATTTATTTATTCCCTATGTACTCCCTTAGAAAAATTCATTTATATGTTAAACAAAAATTGTTATTCACGTAATGGCATCTAATTTGTTTAATCTTATTAAAAAAAAAAAAAAATCATCATTTCATTTAGTTGCAGGAAAAAATTTAAATTATAACTTTATAAATAGAATATAGATGGCAGTATTGCATGGTTGCTTATGATCGACAGTTCTATTTGCTAATGGCAAAGAAGAGATGAATGTTTCTTAAATACGCTTAGAAAAATAAAAATAAATTGTTATTAAATTTAATATTTAAAAAAAAATCTAAAATATTGATTATTAATAAATTTAAAAATGAAAAATACACGTGGAAGTTAGGAAAATTCTCAGTAGAAGAACTGGCGCAATTATTATTAAGGGAATATTAATGTGTTATAATAACAGAAGTTGATTCTGGTTTTATAGTGAAAAAGGTCGTCATCTTTTGACATGTTTCACATGTCTTTAGTTCTTGATCATTACCATCACAAATAACAATACCATGATTAATTATGTAATTTGTGATAAAAGTTTTATAAATTGAGAGGTACTAATATTTCTCACTTTCATTTTTTATAATGTATTTTCAAAATAATAAAATGGCATTTGTTATTTATAAAATTATATTTTGCTTTTAAATAATTAATAAAATATTTAATGTTAACATGCACAAATGTGTATGTTAAAGGTATAAAAGAGAATTTAAATAAATTATTTGTCAAGAGAAACTTATTGGTGTGCAGCAGGCTTTAAATCCAGACGGATTGTTTATAACAATGGATCTCAACCTTCCTAATGCTGTGACCCTTTAATACAGTTCATGTTGTCGTGACCCCCAACCTTAAAATTATTTTTATATGTAATGGAGTTGGTGCAATAATGATATTACACTGGATATTCCAATGGTCTTAAGCGACCCCTGTGAAAGGGTTGTACCTCATGTTGAGAACTGCTGGTTTATAGGATATTGTTAGTAGTCATTCTTTTTAGATAGATTTCAAACACAATTCGATTTTACAAATTACCTTCAGTTATTCTTGCTAATCTTTGCATACAGATCTAGTCAGTGTAAATTTCATGTATATTCTTTAAAACCATTTTCTCTGATTACAATGCCTTTTTTAAAAAAACAACAAAAAACTGGTTACATTAAATTCATATTTCAAAACACACATTTATAAAGAGTATTATTATAGATTAAGTCTTAAACCAGATGTACAATTTTAGGTGCATAACTAAAAATACTGATGGAGTTCACCTTTAGTGGTTAATGGAAAAATTTTCACATATGAGGATCAAATGTAAATTAATAATAAGCAGCCAACAAAGAAAAAGTATTTCCTATTGTCCAGTAGAAAAGGAAATAAGTTCATTAATGACCAATCAAATAGCATTTTTTATCTTCTCTCTGTGTATTTTCTCTCATTCTTTTTTATTTTTTTATCTTACAGCCTTTAAAAATTCAAATTACCATAGGATCCTACTGTCCTAAAATATTCTTACTATCATTCATTTTATAAAGCTGTCTATGATAATACTTCATTTTTTAAAAATTCTTTTTTATATATATTTTTAAAATTTTTTTAGTATGCATAAGTACATAAATATGTAAGTTTTTAAAGTTATCAATGTTAATAAAGCAATGAAGAGATTGGGTTTAGATAACTTGGAATCTTTTGTTGAGATATTAATACAAAGCATTGAAATCAATAGGAGTTACTTTGTATCTAGATTTGGGACCAAAGTTAAGTTGAAAATAACTGCATGCTTGGTAAACCATATTTTAGGATTCTCTGCTTCCAAAAATGTTCTAGAAAATATCCCTGACTTGAAAAATCTTGCTAGATTGCCATGTTTGATGGATTTTCCTTTCAAGCATAATCACACACACACACACACACGCATATATATATACTACTGATAAAAAGTCAGAAAATAAATATTTAAATTATTTTAATGTAAATACAATGGAGCTTTATTCAAAATCCTCCTTGCATTCAACATATATAATGTGTAATAGCTGATAAACATTGATTAGAATAGCATACATATTGTTTTGAACTACAAGTGTAAAGCACTTTTCAACACACATACACATATAACACAAACACTTATATATATATAGTATTAATATAAATCAAGATTATAGCATAAACAAAAATTTAGAACAATAATATAATTATTAATAATAAATTGAGGAGATATATATTTTACTGAGTGTGAATTCACTCATGAATTTATTAAAGCAATAAGAGTTTTAAAAAACTAACTGTCCTATTTTTATTTTTAAAATAAATAGCAAGATGTCTGACTTTTGATGCTATTAAATATGCTTGAGAAAATATTATTTTTTTTTCCAATGACTTTTGTCTCTTGTATAAACATAATAGTGATTTTGCTATCAAGAAATTAGAATCTCTCTAATTATTTAAACATTTTAAAATCAGTATGAACTTTTAGTATGTTTTAAAATTTTGTAGAACTTTTAGCATTATGTTCAAAAAATATTATATAAAATATAGCACATCAAATTTGTAAATAATAAAAGAAAATAAAAATGTGTTCTTTCAATATAAACTGAAGAAATTTTAATTTAAGCGTAAACAGATAATATATAATAACGTGAAAGCTAAACACTTTCAAACAGATACGCTTTAAAAATGCTTATAATATAAACTGAAGAAATTTTAATATAACAATGCTCAGAAAAAAAAATGGCTGCCAAATTTGTAAAGTTAGTAAATTTTAATGGATTTTTTGTTTATTTATTTAAATTTTAGTTTGATTACATTTTTCTTTGGACAGCATATAATTGAAGTTGTATAGTTAGATAAGCATGTAAATAAAATATACAAACTCTTCTTGATGTGGACTCATCCAAATTTGAATATAGGACTACTATTCTAATAATTAAGTTTTATTATCAATATGGCTGCTTTGAAATGAAATATATCTCCAAAGAAAGTATGGATGGGAGACTATAATTTCTTTTTTTTTAAAGAAAGACAGAATTTTTTTTATTAAAATGTGATTGAATATTGGATTCATTATGAATTTCTAATTTGGTATTTTCTCTTGGAATTTTTAGATACACCAAAAAAAAAAAGCCCAATGGTATTAAAAATTGTTTTACACAGTGGTATCTGCACTCATTTTATCAGACTTTTTTATCATTAGATTCTGAAAGTTTACAGAAAGTTTTTGTTTTGTAGATCAATGTTTTGACATCAATACCAATAAAAACAACTTTTTTTCTTGGATATTGTAATGTAATTCTTGGTCTAAAGTTAAAGAACATCAATGTTTTGACATCAATACCAATAAAAACAACTTTTTTTCTTGGATATTGTAATGTAATTCTTGGTCTAAAGTTAAAGAACATCAATTTAAGAATAGGCAGAAACCAGGTACTAACTATAAATTTCAGTTGTACTATATGCTGATTCAAAGTATAGTGGAGTTTCAATAATCACAGTACAGTAATGCCATGATATCTGCTATATTTTATTCCATACCAGCTTCCTCCACTCCTACATGTGTTATACATTGCATATAATAGTTCATACTTTATTGATATTTGATTAAAATATGTATTAACTTAATTACACATGTACAGTATTTTTCACCATGCACATATACATATAAAAGATGCTTTTTGAGCTGTATAGTATGCATATATAAATTAAATAGTGTAAACAAAATTTAAAATGAATGCCAAAACATCAAAGTTTTATCACAATTAAATATGCTCTGGATAATATCCGTTTTCTTCAAAAACTTTTTTCCCTAGGGAATAAAATAGCAGCTTCATTAACAAAAGACTAGATTGTAATCTCTCTAGTTGTTTTGCTATTTTTAATCCCCAACTTTGGAATTTATACAGTCACTCCTATTGTTTTTATCCATTTCAAATTCTTGGTTAAACTCTTCAAACTTTAAGCTTTCTGATGCAATATAAGAATATTAGACAAAACTTTAAAAAATTTTTATATTTCATAAAATTTTTAGCTTTATATTTAGAAAACATTTTATTGCACAAAATATTTTATCACATCAAAGCAAAGAATAAAATGTGCAGTCACAATAATTCTAAGAAATATTATTAATAAATGTAATCATTATTAACCAAAAGACTGTTTCTTATGAGGCTCCTCATAGACATCTGACGTCACTCTAACTCTGCCAGTTCTTATGCTAAAAAATTTGTTTGATAGGTTTTGAATAGGTTTTTAAAAGTTCTGTAAGATGGTGACCTCTTCCGATTTATTTTACAAGTAAAAAATAAAAAAAAACGCATTTAAACCTAAACAAAGAAAGAACACGAGTTGTGATTGGTTCTTAGCATGCTCTCAGCCAAAAAAGACATTCTGATTGGCTGGAAAGAACAAAGAAACCGCCTGATCAAAGAAAATAAAGAAAAACGCTGAGATTTTCATTTCGAATATGATTTAAAGTATTATAAAAGTATATTTTGAGAAATTGCAAATTATTTTCAGATAGAATACTAAAAAAACAAAATTATTTTCGAAAAATATTGAAGATTTTAGTAAAAATATTAAAGAAATATTTAAAAGAAATATTTACTTTTCTATAACGTAAAAGTCGACCTTTTTGTTTATATTATAGCTTTTATGTTGCCGAAATTGAATATTTTAGAATAAATAAATAGCAATTTATTTTTGTAAGAACTTTCGTTCTCTTCATAACCTGAAAAATTAGTAATATACTTTTTATAAACGTATCTGAGTTGAATTTAATATTATAGGCGAATATGATTTAACAATAGGCTTTGTCTTCAGTTTGTGAGTTGGCCAATTAAAAGATTTGATTTTTACCTCATACAACCAATAATATAATTAGCGGTTAAAAGGTTAAAACAGGCAAAACTCTCCATACAGTAGTGCCTCCCAGTGCAAGCCAGAGTAATCAATGGATGCCAGAAGGCATGTGCATAAAATCCCTATTTAGTTTCTACTCATCCAATATCCCCAGACTAGTTTCTAGCTTGTGGCTTTCATCAGTGAGGATTAGTGGTTTAAATGTAATCATGTATGGCAACCTAAGACAAAATAATAACTATAGCCATATCATAAAATTTATTAAATTTACAAATTTTATTTTTTTAAAAAGAGATTATGTACACCATTTGTGGATGAAAAAATAGTTGCTGCAATATTGTAAAATTTATTAAATTAAAAAATTTTAATGTTTTTTTTACTTAAATTGTTTGGGGGGTGGCATATGATTGAAGTAGTGTATATTGATGTAGCATATATCATTGCTTATCTGCATTTGATTTCAATGATACTTATGGATGTCATGTTTTCATGGATAATAATGAATTTTACATAACAGAGCCTTTATATCCAAGACTCCAGTAGTTTGAATTAGTAGGAGTATAATAGCCCATATTTTCATTTCAATCCTATACAATATAACTGCTATAATCCTACATAAATATATTAAAATTACATCCTTACACACACAAACACACACATATATATATATATCTTAGCACATATATAAATGTATATAGAAATGACAATACCAACTGTGCAATATGTGTGTTTATATGAGGTCACAAGTTTTTGGAAATGGTGCAATTGATCTAAACTATACAAAAAAGTCATTTATCTTTATTGAAATTGAAGAGGTTAGTTAAATTAATGAATAAAAAAAATTATTCTTTATATTTTTTAAAAATCATCATCATTTAAAATAATGTACACGTGTGTCTCGTTTTATGCGTAGATAGGTTTCACAGAAAATCTGCATTAAAAAAATTGCACAAAAATAGACTTAACTTACCTTGAAAAATGGGGGATAGGTTCTGTAATTTTCAGAAATCACATAAAAGCAAAGCAACAAGGAAAAATTACTTTAAAATTCGCATTAAAAAAATAAGAAAATAAAGTATGACTAATAAAAATTTTTAAATATTTGAAAAAAATTAATACAAGACAAACTTTTTTTTTACATTTTTTTTTATTAACTACAGTATTTAATTTTACATTTTTTCATACATATTTTAATCATTACCACTATTTGATCATATGTGTTTGTTTGTGAACTGGTAAAAAAATCAGAATTGTCACAAGAGGAAGTACAACTAGTGCCACTTTGTCTTGTGCTGTGTTAATGGTTTTCTGTCAACTATGTAATCGGTGATAAAACTTTGAGATGATGATTTTACTAATTGTTTATAAAGCTCATGATATCCAGACATATAACTATTTAGTTCTCACTGGAATTTAAGAGGTTGTTCATTGCAGGAAACTCTCTCAGATTTCAGCATTTTCTGATGCTTTCTTTGCCTCACACATCAACATAAAATCTATGATGAACTGATTTTTACTTATCAGAAAATAATAAATCTGTCTTTTTTGTTTACTATTGAAATAAATTTTAAATGTTCACATTTTGTTTCTATATTAAAAAATGAGATCGCAATCAAATAAAAAAAATTATACATTATCATTAGAAAGATTATTTTCAGTTTACAAAATCAATAAAATCTTCGTTATTTTAAAAATCTAAAATATTATTTATTTCTGTTATATCTAACAAAATACATTTTAAAAGTTTAAAATTTTTGAATATTTATTGCAATATTTTTATATGTAAGTATAAATCTATTATTATTATTTACTTATTAGTATTAGTAGGTTATTTACATAGAAGCTAAGATTCTAAATACAGCTTCAGGCCATATTCATGCTAGCTGCTAATATAATGTTATATTTTTGAGAAAAAAAGTATTTCAAGTCAAAATAAGTTATTAATAATTTAAATTTCTTGATATCTAATAAATATAGTGAAATATGAACTTCTTTATTGCATAAAAGAAAACCTGCATAAAAAGATATTAAGAAGAAACATGAATTGCATAAATTCAAAATCACATTAAAATAATCCACATAAAATGAGACCCAGGTGTAATTGCATTTTGCATAACAGAACATCTATCTATCTGCATTTATTTCCAATTCATTGTTGTCTGGGAGCTGATCTTGACTTGAGGTTAAAAGCTGTTTAAAAAAAAAACTTCAATGACATTTTTAATTTGAATACTGACATTTCCTAAAAGTTTGAGATATAAATTTATATAACACATATTTATAAAAATTTTGTCTTTTATATTTGTGTTACAATGATTGAACCAATGAGAATATTTAAAAGTAATAAGACAATTGGTTAAAAGTAAATTAGGGTTCGAAAGTTACTGATATTTAAATTACAGTTAAATACGAAAGTAAAATTTGTGATTAACAGTAATTACTGACAATAAATTTACTTTTTAATTAGGATATTAAAAAAGATCAAAAGAAATAAAAAAGTGCTTTGTTTAACAACAACAACAAAAAAATACTTGAATAAAAAAATACAGAGAAATTTCCTTTTATTGAACAAAAAATATGAATTTTTTTTAAGAAAATAAAAATGATTTTGTAAGAAAATAAAGTTCTTTAATGTTAGGGGGAAAATAGCGCTATACCCTATTCACATGAATTTTTAGTAAAATAAGATTTTAAAAAGCATAAGTTATCTAATATTTTTGGTGATAAGCATGACTTTATGTTTGATAAAAGTATCCTGCACTTGGAAAAACTTTCTGATTCAACACTGGTCGCTCTGATAGTGTTTAAACTTTGATAATTTATCTAGATGCTCAGATCGTTCTCCAGTAGCCTCGAAAAGCTTCATTTCATTGGTTAAAGAAAAGCTACTAGAGACAACGCATTTAGATTTAGGTTTTTTTTTGAAATGTTCAAATCAAAATACATTTGAAACTTCATGATAGTGATGCAATACTTATATATCTATACACTACGCAGACTCTAGCATCAAATTTTAAATGGAGTTTAATTTGGTGGTTTAGCAAAGCAAATACATATTTGAAAATATTGAAGAGGAAAAGATTGGGATTTATATCTTGAGAATATTTTAACCATGTTCAACTTTGAATATAGTCCTAGACTATAGTTATCTACATAAATACTAAATAGATAAGTTTAGAATGGGGATGAAATAGAATTTAATTGCTTTTTGCAAACTTAAAATGACTTTAAAATTAATTTTCCTTTTTCTAAAAAATAAAATGTTTGAAAGAAAATTATTTATATGGCAGTCTTATATAAATTAAGACTTTTTTTTTAAAGCTATTAATACCGGTAATAGTTATTTTGGTAATGATAATTTTTATTATTTTTAGAAATCGGTTAATTACCGAATTTCAAAACCTAGAGTAAACCAATTAATTAATAAAATAAAATACATAAATATAGTTGCACGGTGAATGCTAATAATATTTTTTGTTATAATTATTAAGATTTAGCTTTTAAAAGTATGTTTGATATAAGAAAAAAAATATCAGTGACAAAATATCACCAATGAAAATTGGGAAAAGAATGTGACATTCAGAAACAAAGTGAAGCTTTGCATAAATATTTAAAACTGATTGCTTACGTTTAAATTGATAGTAAAACATCTTATTTTGTCTATTTATGTGAAAAATATAGTTTATGGTCACTTTCCATTAACTTGTTTTCATTAGTTAATGCTATTTAGAATTTATAATCACATACGTTGAAACCTAAATTAACATTATGGCTTTAGATTGTCAATAAGTTGAAAGGGATGTCAAAATATACTCTTGCATAGAGCAACATAATTCCTATATCCTATCCGTATATACATCTATAATATATTATAATTTAAAAACAGTACAATTTACAGATTATTAAAAATTAAAAAATATAGTACATATATATTTTTATGAAAAGTCCAGTATTTTAATGTTATATACAGAATTAAAATTTTGCCTGAAGCTTATATTCATAGCTAAATCAAGGAAGAATTAGTTAGCAGATTAATAACAAAACAACAACCTATAGTTATTATTATCAGCAATTTACTATGAATAAAGTAAAACAATATTTTTTTTGGCTTAAATTAGAAGATTATCATCCGTTCTAGATAACTTTGAGGATTAAAATTTAAAGCACCAGAAGTGACCTTTTTTAATTTTTTATGCTCAATTGGTTTTAGTGAGAGATTAAATTTAAAAAAAATTTAAAGTGATTTCAATAAATTTTTTTAATACTGCAGATTAAAAAAAAAAAAATCAATTATATAATTACTATATTAAAAATTATATATATGCATACAGCTTTTGTCATTAATAGATTGATAAAAAGTGTTAAATAAAAGGTAAAAGATACACTATTTAAGTAATATTAAGTTGATTACTTTAATGCCAGAAACATGGATCATGCTATCAAGCCATTGTGAAATGAGTCAGAGAATCAAAACTTTGTTCAATATTATTACATATCAAAACAGGCAAAACTCTCTATACAATATTGCCACTCAGTGCAAGCCAGAGTAATTAATGGATGTTAGAAGGCTTGTGTATAAAATCCCCATCTAGTGCCTACTCATTCAATATTCACAGACTAGTTTCTGGCTTGTGGTCTTTGTCAGTGAGGAGCCTTGGATCTGAGAGCACTGCATCTAGATCTTAGGATCTAATGCAACCCTCCTGCAGCCACCTTTTATCTCTACTTAACTACAAAACAATGGGTCTTAAATTGAAAACACCATAATATTTTCAATCCAAGCTCAGTAGCTTATGTAATCATATAGGTCTGAACTCAGTTCAGTACCTATACATTTTGGTGTTTTTAGTTCTTTAATAACCATAGCGATCATTATCCTATTAGGCAGGATTGGTTTTAAGGCAATAAACATCACATGATCACCATTTCTTATGCTTGCTTATAACGGTTATTAAAACAGGCAAAACTCTCCATACAGTATTGCCACTCATATCACTGGAATTAGATGCTCATACGGTGGAGCTTCACTAGAATTAGATGCTCATACGGTGGAGCTTCACTATATGTTGAATAATGTATATATTAACAAAGAAAAATCAAGCTTTTATATATAATAATAATATTTTAACATACACACATTAAAATATTTCTTTTTGTATATCTCAATTTTTAAAAACATTTATAAAGAGGTTATCAATAGAAGATAAAAAGGTTTTACAAAAAGATTTTAGTCAAAAGAAATTAATGAAAGTTTATTGAAAAAAAAAAAAAATCAAACCTAAATTCTTGTAATATTTTAATTAAATTCTTTAATACAATTATTTAAAAAGAATTTTTTAAAAAAATACAACAACTTGAAGAACATTTAAATAGAAAAGAGGAAAAAATATTCAACTTTAATATATATAAATAATTACAATGACATTAAAATTATGTATCTATTATATTTTATGTAAACACATTTTATGCAAAAGATAATGAAATTTGATGATAAAATGTAAAAGATATAACATCTAATTGACAATATAAGAAACATTTCATTTCTTAACTATTTTTATTTATATATTTTAAAAACTGTGATCAATTGGACATTGACATCATAGATGCAGAAGTCTCATTATAGATTTAAGAAGTGTTAAGAGTATCAAATTAAATTAAATTGAAACAAAAATAAAATGAACTGTTGAGAAATTTAATATATATTGTGTCAAGTTTAATTTACAATTTATCTATATATATATAATTTGTTGGGTAAAAAGATACAGACTGTGGAAGGATTATCTCCAGTAAAAAAAATCATTGGAATTAAATTTTGTTATACTAAGTATATGTAATGTTAAGATTATAAACAAATCAGAGATGATAGATACATTTATTATAAAAGACACAAAGATTATAGATTATGCCTCTATAAACAGAGTGAATGAGTTACAAAAGTACATTACTTTGGAGGTAAATTAACATAATTATGAAAGCATTGTTTTGAGTTCAAAGACAAAAGAGATTTTCATATACAACATAGGGATATAAATAATAGCTAATTGATAGCTAAACTTAGACCAGTTTCAAGATGTATGATATTCATTCAGATATGCTGAGTGATTAATGATAATTATAATAACATGATAAAAATTATATAAAAAGTTAAAAATAATACAAAAAGAGTTGCATCATCATCATCATCATCTTAATAATAATAATAATAATAATAATAATAATAATAATAATAATAATAATAATAATAATAATAATAATAATAATAATAATAATAATAATAATAATAATAATAATAATATAGTAAATAAGGGAATAGATGATACAGTTGTAAGAGATTATAGTTTAAGAATAAGAAATAATGGAGGAAAAATTTGTAAAGTTTTTGTAAAAAAAAAAAAAAAGCATAATGAGATTGATGCATGGCAAAATTCAACAATAAAAATAATTTTAATAAATTAGTGGTTTAGGAATATTATTAAAAATAAATGCACACAATTCTAGAACTGCTGTGAATTTGGATTACAATTAAAAATAGAATTAAAATTAAAATTATCTTTTAAAAAAAATAAAAAGATTGAGACAAAAAAAAAAAGTCTATTGATTAATTGAAAGGAGATTTTTTTTTTTTAAAAAAAAAAACAGATTTATATAAGAAAATAATGATAGATAGACTGATAATGTAAATTTAAATAAAATATGTGAATTAATCAAAGAAAATTTAAAAGATGCAGTAAAAATTAAAATAAAATAAAATAGGAAAGTTCAAAGACTTTGTATTAATAATAAAAAAATTAATATTTTTTTTTTTAAAAGGAGGGGATATAATTACTGAAGATTAGATATGAGAAATGGCAAAAAGCAGTAATATATGAAACAGATAAAGTTAGAAAAAGATGAGGAGAAATATAAGAGATATATTACACACACACACACACACACAAAGATGAGGTTTGAATTATTATACACTAAGGTCTGGTAAAACAAATTGATTTCAGAATATCATATGTTATATTATCCATTCATTAAAGTTTACATGTAGTTCAAAGAAACAATTCAAACAAATAATAAAAACATAACACAATGTAAAAATACACATAAAATTAATTATTATCATTTAAATGTTACGATAACTCAAAAAAGACAGTTTTTGATTTACTAAAATTAAATATTGTACATATTAGCAGTTCACTTTTAATGAAAATTAAAGCACAACTTTTAAAAGCATAAAACAAAAATAAATTTATTCCAATAAATTTTACAGAAGATTGATTTAGCCATTACATTTACAATAGTTCTACTTCCTTCTTTGGAATTATTATTTTCTTAACATTACATTCTATTTCTTGCTTTATGGTGAAAACTATAATGATTTTCTAAAAAATGGAAATAAATTTTCAATAATTGCAAATCAACCAAAGGCATATATCATAACATTGTTGTTCACTGATAGTTTTTTCATTTGGAAATTTTTTCATAGCAATGCTAACTTAATAGTCTTCTAACTTAAATTTTGGCCAAAATTATTATATATGTGCAGTAGAAATATTGTGTGTATTAAAAATTTAAATAAATAAGTGAATTAAATTTTCACATGTAAGATATCTACAGTATGTATTTGCATTTGTGGTATATTTTATCTTATTTTAGTTAAAAAATGTTTACTGAACAATTTTCCCACTTTTAAACCTTCACAGTATCAAATCTCACTATATAATAAAATAGAATAATTCAAATGAACAAAGCAGGATTATAGAAATTAATAGAGTTGTTGAAAGGTAGGATAAATATATGATTTGTGTGATAGATATAACAATCCTTAATTGAAACAAAAAATCAGGCAAACTAAGACAAAATAAAAAATAAACTAATGAGGAATGAATTGTAAAAGCTTTACCTGAAATAAATGAAAAATGACAAAATATCAGAAAGTGATTAAATCAAGTTGAATTATTAAAGACTTTGAATGAAAACAAAAAGTTAATGCTTTAATATAATATATGACTCAAAAGTAAGATATCTTCAATATTTATAATTCTGAAAAAAAAAAAAATCTCTTATATATTTTGTATTCCTCATCCTCATATGGCCATTTATTAACACAATAAATTATATAAGTATAATGAATACGAGTTGCAATTATGCTTTGGATTTGTAGATTATGAAAAGGCATCTGATTGTATAAGTATTTCTTCAGTGATTAAAACATTAGATCATCAAGGTATAAATCCAAGATACTGTCATATTCTGAAGAATAATGATACTAAAAATTAACATTGAGAAAGATGTATGACAAGGTACTATTTTTCAAACTTTTTATGGCAGTTTTGCAAGAAACATTTTGTAGATTAAAATGCAAAGCTAAGGGAGTAAAAGTAAATGATTATTTAAGTCATCTAGATTTTTCAGATGATGTAGTGTTTTTGCAAATAATGCTTTAGAGTTTCAGGAAATGTTGCAAGAGTTATCAGATGAGAGTAATAAAGTAGGATTAAAAGTAAACGTTAAAAAGACTAAAGTAATATTCAATGGATTTTCTCAAAAGATGAAAATAAAGATTGATAATGATGAATTAGAAGAAGTTAACAATTACAAATATCTTGGTCAAATCATTACTACAGATGCAAACATAATGGATGAAATTAATCATAGAATTAAAATTGGTTGGAGTGCCTTCGGTATAAATAACTTAATATTAAAAGGAAATATGCCTATGTGTTTGAAAAGGAAAGTTTTTAATAAATGTGTTTTACCAGTTCTTATTTATGTATTTGAGACTTGGACACTTAACAAAAGACTAATACAGAGACTTCAGACCATTCAATGAAGTATGAAGAGATGCATGTTAGGAATAACAAAAAGAGATTGAAAATGAAGGATTAAGAGACTGAAGTGGAGTTGGGCTGGACATATCACTAGCAGACATGGTAATAAAAGGAATCTTAACTTGGATTCCAATAGAGTGTAAAAATGTTAAAAAAGGCCACATGTGAGATGGATGGATGAAATAAGGAAGTATGCTGGGAAGATACGGAGAAGAGAGATTAGAGAAGATGGATTAAACTTGGAGAGACCTTTATCCTGCTGTGAATCAATAATGATTGAAAATGATGATAAGTCACACTTAGATATAAATACCGTCCAAGACATATCTTAAAAGATAGTTAATCAGACCACAGACAAGTGTGTAAATGAATAAATAGCTAGTCATCCACATCAATGTGCAGAGAAATCAACAACCATTTTGTCACTGTATAATAGTATTCCATTCGGGAATAGAAATCCATCAGATGATCGTGGAAATTAATATTACCCCCCCCTCATACATTAACCTGGGACTTTTTATTTAAATTAAAAAGAGAAATAAATTCTTGAAAAACATATATTATAATTAGTATGCTACAGATTGTATTCCATGAACTAATTATATAGGTAAATGATTATTATATGTAATTATTAAAATTAGAAATGCATGAATATAATCAAGAAAAAAAAACTCGTGTAAAAACACACATTTTATATATAAATAATGCACCAAGAATTGAATTTCATGAGACTAATTATTATATATAAATTACTATATGTAATCATAAAATGTGCTTAGTTAAAATATATATAACAAAGCTAATTAGTTAATTAGATCACTCACAATCACGTAAATGAATAAATAGCTAGTTATTAATATAATAGAAAATCAACAACCATTTCATCACTATAAACTATTCATCCTGGAACTGGAATTCCCTAAGATGATATTAATACATTGTACAGGCTTAAACCTGCATTTATATATGTAATATATGCGGGGTTCGAACTCACTTTCACACGACCCATCACTCTCAGTGCCATCTCATATTGCTGACCCATCTGATCACACACATGTTGAAAAGATAAATAATCACCAATATATGTATTTCATGCTAAACCAGCAATCATCAGTTGGTCTAGATTACTATCCTCACACACATATATATATAATCAGTACTCAGCTTTATATTAAGATAGACAATCTTTATACTTTAATGGACAGGCTTCAAACTATTCAAACTCACAACTCTTTAGCCTTCCATTTCATTGAAAATCTGATGATGGAATGTTCAAAGCCCTTGATAGTGCCAAGGTTGTCATCCTACCCATGTTGACATATTAGTCATTCTGACCCCTCATGTACAGGAGAATAATCCATTTATACGTACATATGCGAGGGATGGGCAGATCTTTTACACACTTTATATAAATTAATACATTGTACAGGCTTAAACCTGCATTTATATATGTAATATATGTGGGATTCGAACTCAGACTTTCACGCGACCCACCACTCTCAGTGCCATCTCATATTGCTAACCCATCTGATCACACACATGTTGAAAAGATAAATAATCACCAATATACGTATTTCAACCTAAACCAGCAATCATCAGTTGGTCTAGATTACTATCCTTACACACATATATAATCAGTACTCAGCTTTATATTAAGATAGCCAATCTTTATATTTTAATGGACAGGCTTCAAACTATTCAAACTCACAACTCTTTAGTCTTCCATTTCATTGAAAATCTGATGATGGAACGTTCAAAGCCCTTGATAGTGCCAAGGTTGTCATCCTACCCACAACTGTCACTCTTCCTCCCCTCCCATACATCAATATAGTGCTTATACTATGCATGTGTGATTCAAGAGAAAAAAAAAGTTAATTCGTGAAAAAGTCATATTTACATAAATATCACAAATTACACATAGTTTATCAGGGAATGTATCACATGAAATTAATTAAACATATCTTAGTATATGTTTTATAAATTATATATACTAATTGTTTAAAAATAATAATTAATTTCACTTATTTTATGTTATATATATAAAACTTCACATATTTATAATATATTTTGGATATGCAATTTTTCAGTTTTATTATTTATTCTTTCGATTAGATTCATGCATTATCAATTTTAAATAATTGCATACATTAATCATTTATATATGTATTTAAATTTGTAGGATATAGTTCCTATATATTATTTACAATATATGTAAACATGCGTTTTCCAAGAGATTTAATCTCTCACTTGAATATAATTAAACATTTGTAGTTAAATATTAAAAATCACAATGATTTTAGAGTATGGTGGCATTAATATTAAATTCTACTATAATCTGATGAGCTTTCTGGTTTGAGTTGAAATACTTTGCAGTGACAAAATGGTTGTTTTTTTATGCATTATTGTGGGTGATTAACTATTTGTTCATTTTTAGTCTTGTGCATAATTTGACTAATTACTATATATTTCACTATTTGAATATATACTTTTAATAAGTATACTATTTATATATATATAAATACATTTATATATTTTATTTACATTCATAAAAACAATTAAACTTTATTATTAAAGGTCCTTATAAAAGCAAGTTAAATCAAGTGTTAGATTCTATTACAAATTTCAGTACTGCATAGTATAATAAAGCAAAACATAGTTTGTTCATTTTTTCTCAATTCTAGGCATCTGAACTTTTTTTTCATTTTATTTTGGTCAAGATTTTTTACTTATCATTGTAATATTTTATAAGATAATAATTTAGTTATGAAGCAATTTAGTAAGCTGATCTGGAAAAAAATTTTTTTTTTGCTTTATATATATTTTCCTTATAAAAAACATTAAAATTTAGTGTGTGGTTTAAATTGTATGCTTCATGAAATAGTGGTTAGAAAATATGCTTTCCATGCTCACGATTTGAAAATATTTTCCAAGTTATAAGTAGGTTTAGAATTTTTTTTTCAGACAGCAGTTTACAGCCAGTTAATAAATGAATATTTAGCTGCTATAAGCCAATATTACTGATTAAATTGGATAAATATTGAATGCAGTCTTAACCTCAAGCGAAGGGTCATATACAGTGATGAGGTTCATCTAGTTCACACAAGTTCTGTAAAACTGCATCCTAAAAGTTTTATAATTCGGTGAACTGGTTGTTAAAATAAAACTTATAATTTTATTTGCTTGGTTACTTCATAAAACTATGTAAGTTTGTTCATAAATCTTTAGAGACAATACTTGTATTTATGCTACTGATGCATAATCAGAATATAAATGTTTTATTTTCTCAATAATAAACATGAATTTATTGCATAATAATGGACATATGGGAATAAAAGCCCATAATTTTTTTTACCATTTGGAAAATAATTGTAATCATGTCTCTGATGGTTTGTGATAATTTGGAGTTACTTTAAACACAAACGTTATATTCTTTATGAGATGTATTTTTAATCCTGTATATTTATTATTGTAGCAATAAATTCATGTTATCATCAATAAAAAAAAGCAAATTTATATTCTGATTATAAATTAATAGTATAAATATAAGTTTTATCTATAAAAGTTTATAATATGAAAATATCTAGAATTCATTTATATTTTGGTAAATATTGATCAGTAACTAATTCAATTAAATTGAATCTTATTTTGTTTACTGCCTGTTTGGCTCTCTTCTATATGATTGGTTTTCCATAGCCTTAGATATCACTATTCATATTCTATACTGGTTTTTTGATTCAGTAATATTTGTATAAAGTTTAATTTAAAAAAAATAGCTGTTGTGTTTTAGGTTTCAGCTTTATTATCCTTTTTTTTATTTACTGGTAAATTTTACTAGTAAGTAATAATTTCAATTTTTTGTGTGGACTCTTAATAATATAAAGTAAAACATTTTTATTCAATTTTGTAGTAACCCTTAAAATTAAAGCAATGAAATAGGCAATGTTTCATTTTTTTGACCAAAAATCCAATTTGGAAATTTGCTATTTTTGACAAATATTCGTTTTTTTTTTTGTTGTTGTTAGAAAATATACTTCAAAAAATTTATTAAAATCATTTTATAAGTTTTTTGTGCCATTTATCCATCTTTATAACTGATATATATATAATTTTATAAAATGATAAAATATTTTTTTCATTAGTAATGCACTAAAACAGTTGTTAAATTATTTGAATGCTAAGAATGGTTATACTTCCACAGGCAGTGAACCCATAATTTAACCTTTATTTTTATTAAACATTTGTTAACTTTAACTCTTTTAATGTTATACAATGAGGAAATTTAATTATTTTTGTTTTTTAACTATTTTTCTATTTTAATTTATTATTAATGTACATCTTAATAATGTTTTTTACTAATGACGTTATACATCTAAATATTTAATTAGTTGGATTTAAAAAGGTATAATGATAATGTAATATAGCTGTTTTGAGAACACATTAAATTTGTAAGCAAATTTTTAAATAATAAAAATAATATTGAATCATTATAAAGATCATGTTGTGCTGCCTGAAAAACTAAATAAATATATGTTATAGCAGGCGTTATTTCCCAGGACTAAGCTTTTCAATCCAGTTATGATTGAATATCTAAAATTATTAGGATTAAAAATATTGTTAAAAATAGACATTAAAAGGTTATAATGACAAATTACAGTATAAGAAAATATGGTGAATTTATTATCAGAAAGTAAAAATTAATTATTGTTGATCTTTATGAAAAAAAAATCAGAAAAAAAACATAAGATTATAAAATTCTGAGTAATAGTAGAAGGTGTAATAGAATAGATATTCTTTTAGATTCAAAAGAAAATACAATTTTTATAAACAGCCTTTCTACAAATGATAGTTTTAGGTTGAATCTCTGTAGATACAATTAGCAATCATGATAATAATAAAACAGAAAACAAAAAGTTTTAAAACTTTTGATATAAAAATAATTATATAATGATAAAAATGGAATGTTGTAGTGAGACAAGGAAGAGATAATAAAATTATAGAAGATTATGATTAAGAGTAAAAAATGAAATATGAATGCTATATATCTTTTGAAAAACAAAAACACAAAAATAGTGAATTCATAATTTAAGAGTTGACAGTGATGAGATTACAAATGGATTGCATATTTAAAATAGATTTGAAAATGGTATTAATAATTCATAGTTGCTTTTTTTTTTTTTTGGGTGGGTTTGGTGGGGGATATTTTTTTTTGGTTTTTTTTTTTTAAAAACACAACCAACCCATCCTCAAAAAAAAGCGCCGGAAAAAAAAAAACAGGGGGGATTGAGAGGTTTTTAGATCAATTACCAGCAACAACTAAAAAAACTGAACAAAAATTAAATAGAACATGGAGAGTTGTACTATTAGATAAAGTTTTGACTACTTTTCATTATGTATACACCTACTGTACATTTCTCGAAGTGTGTAGACTATCAAAGATTTTTATCTAATACATACATATTTTGTTTAAATAGAATTCTTAAAAAATGTAAAAAATAATAATAATAATAGATCAACAATGTCCCAAACATAAAGTAATTTTAAAAATCAAAAGTAACTTTTATATTTATTTCACTTTATAATTTTTGCAATATTTACTTATTTTCTTTTTAAAAATTTATAATAAACAAAAAGATTGAAAATAATTGATAAATTTAGACAAAATAAGTTATTAAAAATAAAATTAATATTTTCATACAGGATATTAATAGGAATTTTAAAAATATAATTATATAATTTATATTTAAGATCAAAATAAATAAATTAGATAGTTAATATTTTTGTTTTATAGATATAATGAAAATTTGGTATTTTTCCATATAATTTTACTTTGCAACACATATAAATATAGATATAACTAATTAAAATAGCACATCAGATAAGTATATCGATTCAGAACTCCCATAAATTCAAACAAGCTCATTAACAAAACAAAGGACAAAATTTTAACATTGGACTGGCTAAATGTGGCCTATGCTATAAGCTGCAGCCAAAAAAACTGTCCTTATGTATATTATGGGGAAACTATGACAAATCTGTCTTACATTGGTGGTCGAGAGGTCAGCGCAACTGCCTTGCACTTGCAGGCAGTTGCCCGGGTTGTGGGTTCGCATCCCGGCCGATGCTATGACACTTAAAAAAAAAAAAAACTAGGACAAATCTTAGAATCAGAATGACTCAACAGTCATTAATGTATAAGATATGTAAAATTAACCATGAAGCATCTAATTCCTATCTTTTTCAATCATGATAGACAACATGGTCATAGACATGATCACATGATTTACATATATAGATCGTTAATACACACACCCATATATATATAATACTTAAAGTTAAAGTTATGGGCGAAGAGAGAAATGATTGCAAACTCAAAATAAAAGACGTGTGATTCATTACACAAAATTAATTATTAATGAACTAAAAAAATAATAGTATTCAAATTAGTAAAAAATTAATGTTCTCAGCAGATTGACCATGAATATGATATGAAAATGTCGAAAGTATACTCAGTACAATAATATTATTAAAACATTTATATTCAAAGTCTGTATGAATATTATTTTACATTACATATATTATTATTATCTTTTTATAACTTACTTACACAAAGATCCGTTTGGTTCTCTATACTGAAAAATGAACTAAATCTTAAAGCAAATAAAAATCAGCAATATATGTTATAAATAATTAAATTATTAATATGTAAAAGTATTATATAATAGTTGGTTAAATCATTCTCAACATTGTTGTCATTAATATAATATGTATATATCTATAAAAATTAATCTAAAATAAAAGACCTTAATAAAAACACAGTTACCACAACTTATGCATTTATAAAAATTAATCCAGAAAATAAAAACTTATTTATCAAAATGTAGAAAAAAATCAGAAAAACAATAAATAATGCGTTAAACAATGTATTTAATCAAAATAAAGTAAATTCAATAATTCTCAATTATGTTTATCTGTCTTTAACTTCTATAGACTGATTAATCAATTTGAGTACAAAAAAATAAACCCAAAGTTATAAAAATAGACTATTTCAACTTCACTAGAAGCAGAAGAAAATCATGGGAAGATTAATGCAGGAACCTGTCCCTGAAAATATAAAATAGCAGATTAGGGACATATGCAGGCTATTTTGATCTAAATTATACACAAATATAGAAATTTTGTATATGGGTAAGCATTTAACTAGTTGTCATAATGTACATTTATAAGTACATTACATATGTAAATATTGTTGATGTTCAATAAATTATGTTATTAATCATTAAGTGTTTTCCTAAGTCTGACCACTCTAATTTATATAGCTACACATTAAGCTTTAATTGTCTTTCTCCAATCACAATCATGTATGTAAATATAACATATGGCAGTCATAATTTCCAAGCTTGATATTATCTCATGGTGTCACTAGAGAAAAACAATATTGATGAATTCGATATTAATAATGCTGCTGTACGGCTGCTAAATTATCTTGTGAAAATGTTTTTCATTTTAAATGCAATAGATGATAATTAAAAAAATAAACAAATAGTTGCACTTTTATAGTCAAGAAAGTGGATCCTTTAGTGCAGAAGAATTATATGATTGAGTAATGAACAAATTACTTTAGCCTGTGGTCTTCAAAACATATAGCATGGCTTCATTTCCATAAGCATCTAACAAGAGGATTGACAATTAAATGGTTTAACACAGTCCTTAGGATTCTAACAAAAGATTGGGCATATTGAAATTTAGTTAATAAGTGTATGTGGGGTATGTTTGATATTAAGATCAGACAACAATTTTTTAGTGGAATAGATATATTTATGCAAGCCATAAAAAAAAGGTATGGTGTTTAAAACAGTTCTAAAACATGCATGAAATTTCAAGGTTGTTCTGCTGAAAAGGACACTCCTACAGAAATTCATAAAATCTGTAAATTACAAAAAATTGTATTAACTAAAAAGCAAATGAATCTGGGGAAAAAAATGTCACACTACTACTGTAGTGAATAAGCCATATGAGAAAATAGTACAAATAAAATGATAAACAATGTTCAAAACACAAGACCAAAGATCATCTGGAGCATGTCTAACACAAGACCAGAAAGAGAGATTGTAAACATAATAATCTTATGGAAATAAAGAAAAATATACATATCTAACTTCACAGTTTTAAATATAATCAGTAGCAAGTTAGAGTAGTTTATGCTAACAGTGATTAAAATGGATATAAATAGTGGATCAAAGATATATTTTTTAAATTAAAGAATGATTACATAAACTACCCAAAAATCATCTCTTTACAAAAATCAAATGACAAAAGTTCAAGATATAAGTGATAATTATTGAAAGTTGATGAACAAAAAATAGACAAAAATGTAAACATCCTGCTGCATTTGGTTTGAAGCATTAGAAATAAAGATTAACATTTTTAACCTCAAGAATTACAACAAAAAGTTCATAACTTACTAAAAATAAATAAATAAATGAAGATATTGACACATCCAGTCAATACAAAATTGTTTACAAAGGGTTATCTGTCTACATATAAACAACATAAAACATCCTTTATGCAAAGAATGAATGAAAAATTCAGATAGGTTTTGACCATCACTTTTATAACAGACAAATATCAAACATGAGGCAAGTCCTGGCAACATTGCACAAAATGTTGCATTTTGAAAAATTATAATTTTTTTTCCACCAGATTCCTATCAGAAATGTTAACATTAGTGATTAATATAGCCTTTTAAAATGCAACAGATAGTCAATTGGGATAAGTAATATATCTAATATTTTCCAAGGAAATTGACTTGATACTTCAGGGCTTATACTCTATTTTGATGGTATTCTAATATTAGCAAGCTCAAAAAGAATATTGTATCAGACAGGATATTATACAGTTTATACTTTTATATTTTAATATCAGCAAGTTCAGAAATTGTTGCACAATTGCTTCCTAAAATGTGAAAGGGTAGAGAAATTTGAAACTAGTTTAAATGTGGAAAAAAGATTTGTAGAATACAGAAGAAATACAAGTTTTTTGGCTATGATTAGCACCAGATATAATATGATCAGTAAAGACTGGCATTCACATTAAAAAAAAAACATCAAACAGCTAGAGGCTTTCCTTGGACTATTTTGAGAGGTTTTTTTAAGAGGAAAAGATCACATGATCAAAAACCCTTTTAAATATTCTTATAAAGAATCACAATGGATACTGGCAAATATCCAAAACACATTTCAAAGCAGCAGGAACTTTATTTTCATCTAAAAAATTGTTACTTCATTTTAATAACAATCAGGGGATGATCTTAACTACAAATCTTAGGTAGCTGCAATAATCTATTATCCACTGAAGGCTGGGATCAACTACAGTCATTTAGATAAAAAGACATTGGATATTATTCTTCAATGGTCAATCATTTAAAATAATTACTGACCATAAACCTTTTCTGGAGATACTAACTAATGACAAACAAGCTGGAGATACTAGCTAATGACAAACAAGTCCTAGACCATCTTATTCCATGAATGATAAGATGGAGAAATATAATGACTTTATATGATTATAACTTAATATATAAATAAGGATATAAAACATGCTAATGTGCTACTAAAAAATCACAATATTAAAGTAGATGTTAACTATATAGAGATACTTGAGTCCAAGACACTCAAAAGTAATAGAAAATTAGATAAAACTGATAAAGATCTTTCGCTATTCATATAACTTAGGAATGGCTATCTATCTCTTAGAATCATAGACATTCTTTCTGGAAAGCCCGTGAGTCTCTCTCCATTCATAAAAATTGTACATTAATAGGTGCTATGGCTTTAGACAGAGGGCAGGAAATAAGTTCTAAATATATTCCACAATGGTCATCTATGTGTACTGTGAGCTAAAACTTGAACACATTGCTATGTCTGACATTCCAATTTAATCACATAGATAGAAATATATAAAAGAATATAATGAATGTTAATCAATAATAAAATTATCATCAAAGACTTACATTTCGTTATCAAAGGTAACTAGGACATGGCAAAGGATTTACACAGATCATGTAACCTATAAAGATCATATCTTTTTAGTTTTGAATATTTTCCAGGTGGGCAAAATATTGCTTGGTTAAAAACGGTAGAATGGATGAAACATTTACAAAATTAAGACATCTTTGCATACCATGGATTGACCAAGATGATGTTTTCAATAATGGAAATGGTTTCATTGCATAAAAAGGTTATTAAACAAGGGATCAGGCACATATGCCCATTTTACTATAACATGAATTTAACAAACTTTCTGAAAATCCCATTCAGCAATTTAAACAAATTCTGAATAAAGTGAAGGCTATAAAATGTATATAAAAATTATATATTGCCTTGATTCATCAATATCCAATGCCTACAATTTCTCAAGCAAGTTGCCTTCTGAAACTCAGAAATAGACATTATTTCTGCCTATTGAAAAAAGACCAGATGGTTCTATGAAATTAAATGAAAAAATTTATTCCTGGAGAAAGCATTTGAATTAGAGATACCCTAAATAAAATATAGGTAGAAGAGAAACACATAAATTATTTTCATAAATGAAATTATAATAAGTAATATTCTAGAATTAAAACTGCTGGAAAAAGCAGGAGAATAAAAGACATCAACAAATGAATGAGAGCCAAAAAAAAAAAATCAACAAATCATACCCAAAATCCTCAATCTGAATCAGGAGATTCTAGTCTGAATCTAAATATTTATAAATGCCATCTAGAAAAAAGTTGGAAATGAAAGAAAATCAACCAGCAGTATTAAGACTAAAAGATGGAATACATGACCAAAACACTTAATAGTTTATAATAAGCAGTAATAACCCACTTTTGTGAATAGGGAAATTCTAAATACTGATATTTATTGACAAATACACCTAATTTAAAAAATAAATAAATAAAAATTAAAAATATAATATTATAAATACACATAAATTAATAGTTTGGTGCTGTATATATATATGTAATACACAAATCAATATATATATATCAAAATACAGTACAATTTATATAAATTATATTCTTTTAGAAGTACTTTCGACTATACACTTTGTAGTCTTTATCAACTATATAACGTTGAATAATCAAAACGAGACAACCCTTAACAATACCCATAGTTTAATTCAGATTTCCCACAATTCTGTTATCTTAACATTTGATGACTGGCGATTCATTAACATTTGACGATTTCTTGAAATCAACATAGCCTCTTTTATTTTACGTTTATTATGACAACGTTCAATTTGAATAATTTTCATATTTTTATAATCAAATTTAAATCCATATTGACAAGATTTATTATGATCAAATATAACAGATGATGAAGGTTTATTTACATCTGTTCCATATTGATTCTCTTTTTGAATTCTATTATATAAAAGCATATGTTCTTTTATTCTCTTCTCAAATGTACACTTAGATTCACCAATGTATTGTATGCCGCATCCACATATCAATCTATATATAATAGAATTTTGATTAAACTTTGAATTTTGAATTTTAGAATTATTAAGCAATCTATTTATGTTATTTGTAGAGAAAAAAGCAATATGACACAAACCATTATAAATTTTCCTAATAAACTTGACCTGCTCATCTGATATAAATGGCATTGAAATCCATTTCATTTTGATATTTTTATTTTTAATTTTATTATAGTGTTGATTTCTTTTAAATCCTTTAATAATATTAGCAATTGCTTTTTTATAATAACCAATTTTCAACAAGTCATTAACAAATAAATGTACATTTTTAATTTTATCACTAGAATATTTGTATAATTTTTCATTTCGAAATAAGAATGATTTCAATCCAGACAGCTTATGACACATAGGTACATGTGATTCATATGGAATAAAACCTCTAGTTTCAATTGGTTTAATTAACATAAGATAATCCAAACTGTAATCATTAAGAGTAACTTGAATATCCAAGAATTTTATGGAATTGTATTTCTTTTTAGTTATAACCCATTTTATATCCTTAATCTCATTTAATTCATTAAATAAATTGACTATTAATTCTTGTTTTCCACAAATAAAAACATCATCCACATATCTATGATATACTTTAATTTCTTGATATTTCAATTGTTTTAAAATTTTACTTTCATATGTTGATATAACAAAATTACAAATTTGAGCAACAGCAGGAAGACCCATTGGCCAACCAAAATTCATTTTATAATATTCATTATTAAAATTAACATAAATATTTTTATCAATAAACTGCAATACTTTTATAATAAAATTTATAATATCAGACTTTACATTTTTTGAAACAAGAGCATTATAAATAATATTAATTGACTCTATTCTATCTATCGATCCATACATTTCATTTATATCAAAAGTACAAATTGTGTCATGTAAATCTATATTTATATTCTTAATTTTATCTACAAAATCAAACGATGATGAAATAGTATATTCTCCAAAACCTAAAATATCTTGAAGTAATAATTCAATATATCTACATGTTTGATAATAATATGCACCACCAAAATCAACCATCAATCTCAATGGATAATTTTCTTTATGTAGCTTTATATTCGAAAATATCCTAGGGCAAATAGCAGATGATGGATATAAGTTATAATATGTATGACTATCAATAGCTTTATTCTTAGCTTTTTTTAAAATTTCATTTATAAATTTCATGCGAGATGTATCAATATTTATTATTTCACTATTTTGAAATTTAAGCTTTTTCATTTGATCCATAACTTTTTCATTATATTTCGCTCTTGTAAACAAACACATACGAAGGCCCTTGTCCTCCTTTAAACACCCTAAGTCATTATTTAATAGGAAACTTTTAAATTTATTAATTTGACTTAACCATTTATCATTCCTATTATATTTAAAGTTTTTATTTTTAACTTCTTTAACAATGTTATTACAAATATTCGCATCACACTTAATCACACTAAATGAATGTTCTATTGCAGAATTCAATTCAAGATTACAATCTTTCCATCCACCACCAACATATTTCGAACCGAAATTTAAAATATATTTTTGACTGAAATCCAAATTTATACCAGACAAGTTCACATAATTTTGATCATTCATTTTATCCGGAAAATTTTTATGAAACAAATGTTCAATTTTCTTGTTAAATTTATCAACATTTTTTAAACAAAATTGAAATAATAAATATTGATACATCTCGCATGAAATTTATAAATGAAATTTTTAAAAAAGCTAAGAATAAAGCTATTGATAGTCATACATATTATAACTTATATCCATCATCTGCTATTTGCCCTAGGATATTTTCGAATATAAAGCTACATAAAGAAAATTATCCATCGAGATTGATGGTTGATTTTGGTGGTGCATATTATTATCAAACATGTAGATATATTGAATTATTACTTCAAGATATTTTAGGTTTTGGAGAATATACTATTTCATCATCGTTTGATTTTGTAGATAAAATTAAGAATATAAATATAGATTTACATGACACAATTTGTACTTTTGATATAAATGAAATGTATGGATCAATAGATAGAATAGAGTCAATTAATATTATTTATAATGCTCTTGTTTCAAAAAATGTAAAGTCTGATATTATAAATTTTATTATAAAAGTATTGCAGTTTATTGATAAAAATATTTATGTTAATTTTAATAATGAATATTATAAAATGAATTTTGGTTGGCCAATGGGTCTTCCTGCTGTTGCTCAAATTTGTAATTTTGTTATATCAACATATGAAAGTAAAATTTTAAAACAATTGAAATATCAAGAAATTAAAGTATATCATAGATATGTGGATGATGTTTTTATTTGTGGAAAACAAGAATTAATAGTCAATTTATTTAATGAATTAAATGAGATTAAGGATATAAAATGGGTTATAACTAAAAAGAAATACAATTCCATAAAATTCTTGGATATTCAAGTTACTCTTAATGATTACAGTTTGGATTATCTTATGTTAATTAAACCAATTGAAACTAGAGGTTTTATTCCATATGAATCACATGTACCTATGTGTCATAAGCTGTCTGGATTGAAATCATTCTTATTTCGAAATGAAAAATTATACAAATATTCTAGTGATAAAATTAAAAATGTACATTTATTTGTTAATGACTTGTTGAAAATTGGTTATTATAAAAAAGCAATTGCTAATATTATTAAAGGATTTAAAAGAAATCAACACTATAATAAAATTAAAAATAAAAATATCAAAATGAAATGGATTTCAATGCCATTTATATCAGATGAGCAGGTCAAGTTTATTAGGAAAATTTATAATGGTTTGTGTCATATTGCTTTTCTCTCTACAAATAACATAAATAGATTGCTTAATAATTCTAAAATTCAAAATTCAAAGTTTAATCAAAATTCTATTATATATAGATTGATATGTGGATGCGGCGTACAATACATTGGTGAATCTAAGTGTACATTTGAGAAGAGAATAAAAGAACATATGCTTTTATATAATAGAATTCAAAAAGAGAATCAATATGGAACAGATGTAAATAAACCTTCATCATCTGTTATATTTGATCATAATAAATCTTGTCAATATGGATTTAAATTTGATTATAAAAATATGAAAATTATTCAAATTGAACGTTGTCATAATAAACGTAAAATAAAAGAGGCTATGTTGATTTCAAGAAATCGTCAAATGTTAATGAATCGCCAGTCATCAAATGTTAAGATAACAGAATTGTGGGAAATCTGAATTGAACTATGGGTATTGTTAAGGGTTGTCTCGTTTTGATTATTCAACGTTATATAGTTGATAAAGACTACAAAGTGTATAGTCGAAAGTACTTCTAAAAGAATATAATTTATATAAATTGTACTGTATTTTGATATATATATTGATTTGTATATTACATATATTGTGAAACGAATACAGATATCAAACTTTATTTATTATATATATATGTAAATACATGGAAGCAAATTATTCCTCAAACCTGCACCATTTGTTTTAGTGTATAAATCTACATTGTAATTGCTCAAATTTTTCAGCCATCTGACATTATTCTAATGAGCTTATATACTAAAATGAACAGTGCAGGTTTGAAGGTTAATTCATTCTATGTAATTATTATAAATACAGTGAAGCCATGAAGTAACACTGTATCAGTTGAAATATTTTATATGAATATGTGAAATTGGCATTGCATATATTCATATAGAATATCATTTCACTTGATAGAGTATAGTTCATAACTTCATTGTATTTATAATAGTATATTTCTACTTTTTGTGTGTATGTGAATATACACAATCATAAAAGAAATTTTAAGAAATCAATTAATGGACATATAGCATTCAAATACCAGCTATCAACAATAGTGTTAAACTATTTTGTTTTAAATGTAATTTTAAATATAATCTTAGAAATAAATCTCAAGAAAGATAAAATAAAAATAAAATATACTTTGATTCAAATTACGGTTTTGACATTTTTTGCGTCTCCTATTTTCTTTTGTTTAAATAAAATCACTTTTGTTGAATATAGAATTTAAGGTTAATCTATTAAGACTTTATCAATATAATTAATGAAAAAAAGTTGATTTCTAAACTGATAATGATAATTAGAAACTTTAGAACAATTCACATTGTCTTCATTATACTGATGGACTTTTGTATTATTGAATTATTCAAGTATAAATAGCATGCATAGACTGATTACAGGGTTTTCTCTTTATTTTTATTAGAACAAAAGCCATGTAATGCATTGCTGAATCTATCTCAGTTTTAACCCGAAGGACAGATAGCAGGCATCAAATGAACAATCTCAACATGTCCAATCCCTTTTAAGATCGATATAAAATTTTTTCAATGCCACCAATGACTATTTATTGCTGCTATATGTGGATCACTGAAGTATATGATAATACAATCTAAAATTATTTCAGGCCTGAAAATGAACAATATCTTAAACCAATACAAAATCATCTCTTCATTTATTATAATTATTACCATTCCTCAAAGATTGAAATAAAAAATCACCAGAAGGATGCTAGTTGGATTAGATTTAAATATGAAATCTTGATGAAAATATTAGAATGAACTTCTATTAGTGTAGATTTTCTATAGCTTTGTTTGTTTCATTTATAATCGTTATCAATTTCTTAATCAATTTCTTAAGAAACAATACATTTAAATGGTTTATTAGTACATATAAGTCTTATCATTAAAAAATTAATTCAGGTTTTCTTTTCTATAAATTTAAATTGAAGATAATTAAATTATTGTTTCATTTACACTAATAAATAATCCAAAAACAAAAAGTAAATCTTTATTTTATTGTCATTCTCCATTGCAAACTGAAGTGTCAAAATAAATGCTGATTAAATCTAGGTAATTGGGTTATAGTGCAATATTATTGTGAATCAAAATTATTGGATAAAATAACCCTAAGAGATAATAAATTACGTGAATGGTTTGCCATAACATTTTGAACATTGGCTAATAAAGATTTATTCCATATATTAATTTTGTTGGCAGTAGATGAGCATATCTGGCTTTACCAGCAAAAGCAAGTTCAGCTACTTACAATATAATTAATATGCAGAATAAATCTTTACTTAGTCAATCTTTAAAATGTTAAGGCAAACGAATTACAAATAGGTTAAGGAAAAGGAGAATAACCTGAATATTAAACTATGTGATTCAGAGTGAGATTCAATAATCGAAGTACTGAATCAACTAACAATGCATGTATTGACAAATTAAACATTAGTAAGATTTTGTTTATTGTATAGTTATTTATCCTTAACGTAACCTTATGTGACTCTTGATATTTAATTTACTTTCACTCATGTCTGCGCTATATACATGGGTATATCAATGAATTACTTATTAAATATAGTGTTATTTTAGTGAATAAAAATAATCATGATGTACAACTAAGATACAAACAAAAAGTGAGGGTTAATAATGTTATTACCACTATCTTGCTCAGTTTATATAAATGAATGAATTGCTTAGATGTCTGACTTATATATTGACTTATATATAGACTATCATAAAGATTGCTGAGTATTCATTGTGAGGTTTGGTTTCATATTAATTTTTATATAATACAGCTATTGTGGCTTCATTAATATTAATAAGAAAAACTTGTTAAGACATATGAATGTTTATCCACATCCATCATACGACTGTGAATATCATGTCATAAAGAACAATATTCTCATTCTTGAGAAAAATGAAATAATGTTCAATTTATATAACACCCTGATATATTATCTGTCCATTTATTAATAGTAATCAAACATAATTGATCAAAAGAAGGGAAAAAAACTTGGCATACGTACTTATTTATCATTACTTATTATTTATATATAATCATCTCATTTTCTTATTTAATAAATTATTTCATTTCATATAAGCACATATGTATTTCCTCCACTATGTCATTAGCATATATAATTAGTCTACACATTAGTATATATATCTATATAACAAGTATGCTCTCCATTCCATCATGACTCCAGGTATAGAGTTTCTATCTCCAAGACTGAGTTGACTATTAAAGAGAAAGTAACTCAAAATAATTATTGTCATCTTGCCATAAATTTAACTTTCTTTTAGGTGCCTACATTATCATCTGATAGTTTAAGATAGCTTAAAATAAAAAGGAAAGTCTAAATTTTTCATTTAGTGGTGCCAGCTGGTGAGTGTGACATTATTAGTCTTACTTTCAAAAATCAAACTTTATTTACATATTAGAGTGGATACAAAAGCAATCAATGATAGGATAACATTGTCTATAAGAAAGTTTCAATGTATCACAAGTTGTATTAGACCAATAATTTAGTCTTAAGAGCAGTATAAGAAACTCATGATGGTTAATTAATGCAAGTATGAAAGAAACATAAATAACTATAAATAAAATCAAAGATTATATTTATGCCTTAAGGCAGTGTGTCATGAGCTTAATTAGTTAGGAATATAAAGTAATTCAAACCTATGTATAAGATTTAGAAATTCCATTGATTAATGATTATCCTGGCCCAAGGAGTAATGAGGACTATACAAATATTTATAAGTTGATATAGTAAGTTAATTGTATAGTATGCAATTAATACAAAGTTTGTGTATTAAATAAATAGGGTGTATGAAAGATTCTTCATAGTTAAATTTAGATTATTCTTAAGTGAAAGATGTAATATATTATTAGCTTAGTGGATGGGAGAAAGTTCTAGTTTTGGGCCTAATAAACACATGAATTAGGATTCTAGCCTCATCTGGCTCCAGGTTTGGTCCATTAGCCAAGGCTGACAAGTTTGTTTATCCTCTTCTTTTATCTTGTAGAAGGATTTAAAAAAACAATTAATCATCGAGTCATCATAGCCATGATCAAATATCATGCTACATCTGGCAGTCCAAATTGGGAAGTTAATGAAAGTGGCCAGTCTTATTGTTCCAAATTGACCCTTTTTAATTGCTGCATTAAGAGAAATGTTAGCTGGGTCACTGCCATTTATCCGGTCCAATGCTATATTACGGAGATGATTCCACGTATCACATTGATTCAGAATGTGGCCAATTGACTCCTCCTGTTTGTTACATATGGGGCAAAGGGGGTTGATGTTGTAACCCCTTTGGTAGTGGAGAAATGCCCCAGTGGGGAGTGCTCCAAGGATGATTTTTATTAAAAAATCAAAACAAATTTTGGACTCAGTTTGATGAATTTTGTTAATTTGGAAAATTGATCAATTCCTATTGGAAGTATATTAACGGATTTAGTTTTCCTGGAAACATTAATTGATAAACCTCCCAATATGATAATTTCCCCTCAAAAAGGGAACCCGACGATTGGAAGTTTTGAAAAATTACTGTAACTTGCTTCTGTAGCCAAATGCTTCTTAATCTAGGCGAAGGTCGATCGGTAGGCTCTATCTTTTCCTTGGGGAAGGGGCATTCCATATTGGGATTATCCTTAAAAGTCTTGAATAGTATATTATGAGTTCGTTGGAGGTAAAAAATCTTCAGCAAGTGAAGGCTAAGGCCATTAAGAAATTTTGGGTTTTTGTAATAAGTTGAGGCTGATGACGGGAGTCCTGCCTCCCCAGCAAAGTTTTCTGCATAAGGTTTCAATTTTTTGGATAAACTTGCACATAGGGAAAAATCCTGTTAGATAATATGTTATTTTGGGCAATACTATAGCATTAAGTAGTGCTACCTTCCCCAATAAAGACAGGTATACCTTAGATAGTGATGTTACTGTAGAATTGACCTTAGCTAATAAGGAAGCTTGGAGTTCTCTTCTCATAATGGATGGGGGGGGGCTAGGGGGAATCCGAGAAATTTCTGAGAGGGCACTTCAAATCTACCTGGTATTTGTTTGCATGATAGAATTGACCAAATGGCCGATTTTGTTTTGTTTACTCTGAGACCAGATTTGTGAGAAAATTGGTCCAGAAGTTCCTCAAGCCTAGTGAACTCATCCTGAGATGAGAGGAACACCACCACATCATCCATATAGGAAATATGGTGAATGTTCTCCCTCAGCATAGGGATGGCTATCCCAGGAAAGACAGCCTCAATGCTTAGCAGTAATGGGTTCAGATAGGCCGTGAAGAGAAGAGTACTTAGTGGTGAGCTCTGAGGAATGGAAATAATGGGCCAAAATCCTGGAGCCACTCTACCATTGAGAGAAATACCTCCCGATTGTGAAGTAGGCTCTCTATAATCTGGAGATATGCTGAAGGCACATGGAGTTCCTCCAGCACACTAAGCAATACTTTGACCCTGACCCAGTCAAAGGCCCCAGCAAAGTCGAGTTGGACTGCAATCGGTCGGGATATCCTTTTTCTAAGAACATGATCTATGAGAAGGTGAAAGTGGCTGACGGCATCGGCAGTTGAGCTCCCCTTCTTGGCAAATTGGTATGAGGAAAATTGATTTATGATGTTGTCTTGGATATCCTCTTTAATTAGGCCTTCAATTGTCTTTATCATTAAGGGCAACATCGAGATAGGCTGGAGGTTGTCCAACTGATGTGGGGCTTCCCATTTTTTAATAAGGGGAACCATGGCAATTGGACATATTCCACAAATTTTCTGGGTGTCTTCGGCCAGAAGGTCAATCATTCATTTGATTATCGGGATGGTAAAGGCACGAAGGTGTATAAGTACAAACTTGGGAATGCCATGTAGGCCAGGATGAGTTCTATCTGGGAACGATCTTAATTTTGATAGGATCCTAGTTTCAGTGATCTTGTGTGGAGTTGATTCCCTGTTGACCAGAGTCCTACGTGAGTTAGTTACTGCCAGAGGTTGGAATTTTCTGTAGTTAAACTCCCAAACTTTGACCAACATGGAGGCACCGGAGTATTCATTACCCCATATTATGCAATATACATGACTTTAATTATACATTATTTAAAAATGAAATGTAACAAACAAAAATGTAAATATTTTTCCATCTTTGAGTACCTTATATGATCATATTTAAAAAAATCAAAATTTATGGGTAAATTTATAAGAAGCCAGCTGCTGTTTTTCAGTCTTGGAATACAATATATAATCAGTTTAATAAAAAATTTCTGGATGTATATCAAAAGAATATACATTTTATTTTTACTTTATTACCCTTTTCGAATTTGATGGCAATATTTCACATAACAAAATGTTTTTTAACCTTAATGTTTAAAGTTTTTAAAAATTTAAGAACATGCTTAAAATTGATAGGCTTAAAACATCAAAACAGTTAGAGATCATAGTTTCTTGATAATGAGACTATTATTATATTTTAAAAAAGTTATTGAAAAAAAAATCAGTCAGAACATATTTAATTGCAACATCAGGCATTTCATTATTCATTTTATTCAAAACATAAAAATATAGTCCGATAGATTTTTTTCTTAATATTTTTTCAGTGATTAAATGAATGAATACATACATGTATGCTGAGCATATAAAAAGCAAACTGTGTTATATAAAGGTGTGCATTGAAAAGTACTGCACAATTACAATTCAATAGACAATATGCTTTCTAATCAAGGTTTATCAACAAAATATGAGCATGAACATGAGGGAGACTTGAAACAAAATATAATAGATGGTTCCATTGTAATTAAATTATATATACCTAAAAGTATAATGATTTAATAGTTAAATCATTCTCAATGTTGTTTTTGTTAATGCATGTATATCTATAAAATTAATCCAAGAGAAAAGTGGATTAGTTTTAACTGGTAAAAATATCAAAATGTAGAAAAAAAATTAATGCAATGAATTAAACAATATATTCAGTTAAGCTAATGTAAGCTCAGTTATCCTCAATTCAGCTTACTCCTATTATTTCCCTCCTCATGTTTACAGACTGATTAGTCGGTTTGACTCTAAATAACAATAGACTCAAAGTTATAAAAACTTGGAATAATACAGAACAGAGACTCACTCATCCAAAAGACTATTTCAATTTCACTAGGAAAATTATTATGGAAGGAAGGCTTAACTCAGGAATTCTGCTCTTGAAGATAAGGCTAAGCAGGCTATCCCGGTCTAGCATAGCAACTATTTGTGTAACTAAACATTTAATCTCTTGTATTATATATAACTACTTGTTATATATAAATTATCTTATATATTTATAACAAATCCATAAATGTTGGTGTATACCAAGTCTATAAATGTTAGTCATATTCATTAAATCATGCTATTAATCTCTAAATATGTTTATCCAAGTAAGTCCCTTACTAATTCATATATATGCATATTAATCTTTAATTATCTAATGCAATACCTAAACTGGACATGACATTCTTAGCTCATCTATGGGTGCAAAGTTATCTATATTACTTCCTGCTATGAATTTGATAAAACAAGAGCAACTCTCTATTCTAATGACTTCTAATGTAAGCTTGAATAATCAATGATTATCAGATATTCTAATGCAGTTTAAGATCCCATCCTAAGACCATAATTTGGTATTATTTTCACAAGTTTCATATGTAAAAAAAATGATACAGACTTCATGTAAATATGTAGTGAGGCTAGTAATTACTATTACTTATGTTAAACACAATTCATGTGTAAAATGATGTATTTTCCTTTAAATAAATATTATAAAGAAGTTTAAATATATGCAGTCAGTGTTGTTTCTTATACTGAATAAAGTATATATACCCATAGCATTGAAGCACTCTTAGCTAATGAGATTTTATTTGCCTATTAGGATCTACACCTATAATATTAATTAGCATCACAAAAAAACTAAAGTGGGATTTCATTTATTTTTTCATGTTTACTTATCATTACCATACTCTAGATCAGCAAATAATGGCTAGTGAGACAAATGTGGCTCTTTGATCACAATATTGTGGCTATTTTTATTATGATAAACATAAAATATTTTTTATTTTCTCTTGTAATTTGTAAATCAATATTTTGATAATTTTAGGAAAGAAAAAATTCATGTTGCAATGTTGTTTTTTGAATTCAGTCTTATTATAGAATAATAATTATTGTACATGATGAGTATTTAAATATTAGAAATTTGTAAATAAATCAAAATGTCGAAGTAATTTTTTGTTTTTATTTATTTATTTTTAAGAGAATTTTTATTTTTGTTAGGATGTATGCAGATTCCATTATGCTTTATTATTAAAATAAATGTTCAAATATTTCCACAGCCATTCATTAATACATATTTTTCATCTCTCTCCTTGTAACTCTTTAATGGTGGGAGGGGGGGGGCATAGAATATTTAAACAAAATGGCTCTTTGTATTAATAAGTTTGCCAACCCCTGTTCTAACACTTGAAAATTTCATTATAAATGTTATTGTACAGTCAGTATTTTTGGCAAATATTACTAAAATATTACAGGTCCATGTTTTTTAAAAATCAATTTCCAAAATATTTATTGTGCTAGAATTTTGTAATATTATTTTTTTTACTTTAATGGATGTAAAGCAAGCTTTACAAAAAAAAAAAAAAAGAGAGAAACAAGAAAAATGAAGAAAAAACAGACTAGTATTATTTTTGATTTCATGTCATGGCAATGTCTTTTTTGTTCTAACACCCTTAACAAAAAATTTTTCACCAATGAACCTCTTCCATTATTCTTAGTCAGATTATAAACAATGAATACCCACACTTCAAATACTCTGATTTTGTAAAGGTGAATGAGTATTATGCCACTCCTTTACATTTAGTTAAAAGCATTGTAAAGATAACCATGCCATTTATCCAAATGCAATAACAAACTATTCCATTAGATTTGATGTGAACTCATTTTAATTATGAAGCCTTATTAAGGAATCCCATATCATTATTTTTAGCTCTATTTCAAAGACTGATGCCTACTGACCTTCTTTAGATGTGCTAACTTAGAGATTCTCTCTTTAAAATTAAACTGATCTCCAAATCACTATAATGAGTAGCAAACTTACTACCAATAGTTAATAAGTTAGATATTCAAAAGCTTGGCCATCTTCTAAGAATAATTCACTAACATTAGCCATAGCTATAAAGTAACAAAACCTGAAAGACATATAAATACTGGACCTAATGCTGACTATCTAAATCATGAGATGACTGAGTGAACAATAGTTCTACTGATAATTAAACTTGTAGAGAAAAACCCGAAGTGCCATTAGAAAATATAATTACTAATTGGTTGATAACTATATTTAATGGCATTGATGGATAATAGGATTTTTTTTTGCTAAATATCAAGGAAAAATTACTTAAAGGTTATATGATAGATGATAATGGCATTTTAGAATTTACAGATTCAGCCATTTGGAATTTCTACCATGTAAATGATCAATATATTAATAAATGAATTAAATGGAGAAAGTGAAATATTGATAGATTATTAAAAATATAAACTAATAATATGAAAGTGTGGAAATTATAAATAAAAACAGTTTTTCTGTTAAACTATTTATCTTATTTTTTTTTATAACACTTTTTAACTCAAAGTTTGAAAAAATAATTGACACACTTGTATTATCTATTTTTTTGTTTTATAATAATAGATAAATGCTTACATAATAAGAAATAAATTATTAGTTAATTTTTTCTTATACAAAATTTATTATGATTAATTATAAAAATAAAGCAATATTAAGCCTTAACTTAAGAAGATCAGGTATGCCTATAGTTAATAACATTCTGAAATAGAACTTTAGTAAATATTGAAAAGCATTGTTTCTCCCCCTCCCCCTTCCCCAAAAAACATAACTATGCAATTATTTAACTTTACACTCTTTTCATATCCTAATGCTATACTCCAAAAAAAATGAGCTGAATCAAGTCACTATGAAAAGATATTTTTAAAACAAATATATATATATTCTAACTTAATAGCATTGAGTTAACTTTCCGTGATTTACCAGAATTATAGTTAATTAATTATGTACTAAGATTCTGGCATGAAGTTGCTGAAAGTTAGCTCAGTGCTGTTAAGTTATTAATATGTGTATTTGTTTTAAAAATACCTTTTCATAGTGGCTTGATTCGGCTCAAGTTTTTGGAGTAAAATATAACTATGGGGAAAAAAATTGGCTATAATTAAAACATTAAAGCATTTCCATACCTTTATAAGTGTAAATAAATGTTGGATAAGTATGTTATGTATAAATATATGAAATCAATTAATGAACATTCAAATTATAGAAGTATAATTTTGAAATAAGCTATATTTTCTGCTACAATAGTTGCAGACAACTTATCTTAATGGATATAACTTTTTAGTTTAACAAAAAAGTTGAGTGATCAACTTACAATATAACAAGTGATAAGCTTAAATTATACCAATAAACTCACAAAATAACAAAAAAATCAATCGAATACAACTGTAAACAAGTTATATGTAGGACATGGAAAACTTTCATCACTACAGAGGGCAGACATTTTAGGATTGCATTTTACTAATGTTTTCCAAATTTATAAATTCATTAAAATTATTAATGATATATTTGTAAGATTGTATAAAATTATACAAATCAAATGCTGATTTCTAAATCTAAAAATAAATCCATTCTCTGCCCCACGCATTTATTTTTGTATTATCTTTTGTCTATTTTTTATATTAATATTACAGTTCATTTGATTTTAAATTATTAAAATCTGAAACTGAATCTTTCAATACTTAATCATATTTAAAATATATTTTTGAATTACACTTTGAGATCTTTAATTAAAAAAACAAAAAACAATCTATCAGGGAGTAAACAGAGATATTACAGTAAAGCTTTCTCTGGTGTTATGAATTCATTTCATACTATTGGAAGCTGATCACAATTTCCTTTAGAAAAAAGAGCCTAGATATCTTTAATAGGCTTTATAATATATATATAAATGGTACAATTTTAAGACAACTTGAATTATTTACTGATATTGTTGATTTATTTAATGATATTGTTTAACTGTTGTATTTACATTAATACTTATCTAGCCTTGAGTATTATTAGCTTTATTATCTAAATAATATGTAGTTGAAGTGCAATATGAACTTAAAATTGAGTCTGCTCTCAGAACAGGTTATGTTTACCTGTTTAATGGGGTTTATTTAAACTTCCTCGAATTAATAATTTCATTGTTTGTTGTCAAGCTGCAATCTTTAGTCTCTGTATAAACATTTATTGTTTAAAGAAGGTTGCTTTGAGAACACAATGAGATTGTTATTGATATTAAGCATTGACTGCTTTCATGTATTTATACACAAATGTACATGCCACACATACTTGTAATCATCTCCCACAAATGTATGATAATATATACAAGTGTTAAATGCTTTGCCTTATTTAAATATAAATATGTATAAGTCTTAAATTGTCTATTACAAAAATTGTGAGAAATAATCACAATTTCAAGGCTATTTAAAAGATGCTTGTTGAAGGTTTTTTTATTTCCCTTTTTAACTGAAAATAATTATAAGCAATTTCTGGCTTCATTTTTATTCATATAAAGTTGTTTAAAATGTGATTACTTTACTAATTAATTTTAAATTATAATTAAAAAAAAAAAAAAACTAAACAAACATCAAACTTTTTCCTTCCCGATTATCACGTTTGAATTCCTTAATACATTTTATGAAGTAAAGGGGCTTCAGTTTACAAAGTTTAGCGCATAAATTACATCGTTGAACAAAAAACCATCATTGCTCTCAGCCAAAATTACATTCACATTTCAAGATTTTCTCTATCCAATGATTATTACTTATTCTATAATGATAATTATATAAAAATATTTTTTAAAAATGCAAACCTTAATGCATTAACTGGAGGATTTCTTATACGTAAAATCCCAATATTATCTTGAACACTAAAATCAACAGACATATTTAGGATTTAATACTTGTAGTACAATAATATTTGAAAGTGCGTATCACTGATTATGAATTAGCACTTAAATATGAACTATATACTTATCATTCTTATCAAAATGGCGTTTCAAAAGATAGTAAACTTATCATTCTTTTATCAGTTTTGTTTCTCGCTTTAAATTAATATATAATTTCAAAATAACTTTATAAAGGATTATAAGATGAAAATGATATTCAAAACATCACGACGTAAAGAATTTTTATTTCCATTCACAAATAAAAAACTTTGTGTACTCAATAAGCTTAAGAAAAAGGTCAAACGCGTCATTTAAATAAACTTCCGGTGGTTTAATGCATCGATTATGGCGCGTTTTGTATTTTGATTTAAAACTTATATAAATGGCATTAAAAGAGATATTAAATGATTGATTTTTATTGTGATCTTTGTTTTTAATACAAATAATTTATTGTTCAGTATGTATAAAAAGAAAATTAAAACAATATTTCTATCAATGATTATTATTTTTTCTAGCCGTGTTTATACTGTATTTATTTTTTTTAGATGTAATTTTAATAACTTTTTCTTTTTTTTTTTTGTTAAATTTAATAACATTCATTTATTATAACTTTATATTGCATTTTAATTATTTAGATAACTTATAAATAATGTATTTAATACTATATAATTTTATATAATTAATAAATATCTTTATATTCTTTCAAAATTGACTCATTAACTTCAGAATATATGTATAATTCTCTGAGAACAAATTTTGTATACAAAAGTATAAGATTTGCGAAAAAAAGTATGTGGAAGATTATTTATATATTACAATATTATTGTGACCACAGGGAATTTCTAATGTGTGGGATCATTTATAATCTAAATGAAAAATAATATCACTACCACACAATCATTATTAATAGAACTGTCTTTTAATAAAATGAAAAATTCATGAGACCTGCAGAAAAATAATGATAAAGGAACAAAATATATTAATGTTTTATTAATATGATATGTTAAATGATAATATGTAATTTGTAACATATAACTTAATGTATAAAGTATATAGTAAAATAGACATGTTTTAAAAATATATTACAATTTTTTTTATATAATTCATATAAAACTATCCTGCCTTATTTGCTGCAAACATAGAGTGGCAAATTCTGGAACTCAGAATCCATAGATTGACCAGCTCTCTCACAGTGTTCAAACTTTTTATATACTTCTGAGCAATAAATCAGTTTGATTTTTATTTATCTTCATATATCTATTTACTGGATATTATCAATAAAAATTTGTTTTGAAAGTATTAGACAAAAGCAGTTTTAAATAGTCACTGCATCGCAATGGCTTCTTTAATAATCTCATAGCATCATTATAGAGGAGTAATGAATAAATATTTTCTTGTTTAATCCTTTACTAGAATAAATATTTACTCATTTACTGACTAATATTGGATAGACTAGAAGCCAGAAACTAGTCTGGGGATATTGGATGAGTAGGCACTAGATGGGGATTTTATGCACAAGCCTTCTGGCATTCATTGATTACTCTGGCTGGCATTACTGTATGGAGAGTTTTGCCTGTTTTAATATTGGATGTCAAAGTGAATTGATTGTAGGATAATAAGTCTATTCAAATGTAAAAAAAAAATCCAAAGAGTGTTGTCATAAAACAAATAATGATATTTCTCCATAATTTGAGATTATGCAGTTAGCTAATTTTATTATAATATTCCCTCCCTGTATAGGTTATTATAGCAATAAAATTATCGGTTGTCATCGATGAGCCACCATATCCCACTGGATGGTGCTGTTTTCACGCTAAAACACATAAAAATGCCATTTCCGTGGCCGACACATTCGAACCCGCGTTTTCTATAATACAACTTTTTTGTTGTACTACAGATTGCAGGCTGCTATGTTGCATCGCAGTACAGCATGTATGTTTATGCAGCAAATACATTTTCGCAATTCGCACAGTTTATAAAATGGTTACGGCTTGGGGAGAGAGTGTGTTTTTTTGAATTGGATGGAAATGTTATTTTCATTGGATTTTTTTTATTTTAAAGTATTGAAATGTTCAGATTTTGTAAAGTAATAATTAGCAGACTTTTTACACCGTAGTGTATTGAAGTTTTAAGTAGTAAATGTTGACGAGATATATATATAAAGTGAATTGGAATTAGGTAACGTGTCAAGTAACGTACTGTTCGTAACATTTCCACGAGACATTTTAAGATTGTACTGTGTGTATATTTTTGAAATAGAAAAGGGCATTAACACAAAAATATCCAGTAAGAAAAGTACAATTGTACACTGTTTTTTTAAATGTCATAAAAAGCATATATTATAAACATTATATATATATATATTTGTCGTTGTTTAAAAAGTTTTAGTTTCTTTCTTTTCTCCGACTACTGTTATACTTTGTTGAATATAGTTTACATTTATTGTTATCATTTATTTTATAGATGTTAGTAAAAAAAAAATATTTACAAAAATACGATTTTGATATTTTTTATTTTAGCATTACAAAGAACAGAACACTAACCGTAAACCTAACCCTAAAACTAACCCTAAACTAACCCTAAAACTAACCCTAAAGCTAACCCTAAAACTAACCCTAAAACTAACCCTAAAGCTAACCCTAAACTAACCCTAAAACTAACCCTAAAGCTAACCCTAAAACTAACCCCAAAACTAACCCTAAACCTAACCGTAACAACTTTTACTTTTAGTTGTCATTCTATTTGAAATAAAAAATAGTGGTAAACAACAAAAAAAAAAAGCCGTAACCCCAGTAAAAAAATCTCCGATAGAAAATTGATTTTTCTAATAAAAAGAAAACTAAAAAAGACGAATCAAATTGTAATTTGTTTATTTTATTTTACATTTATTATTATCATTTAATTTGTATATGTTAATAAAAAATAATATTTAAAATTAAATAATATTTAAAAAAGACGATTTTCTTTTGTTTTTATTTTCGCATTACAAAAAACACATCAAAATGATTATAATTAACGGCCTGTGAATGATCATATTTTATAGTTTAAGCGTGATAACTGCGCCATCCAGTGGGATATGGTTGCTCATCGACGATAACCAAATTATCATTTACATGTTTTTCCAATTACAAAAGAATAAAAATAGGTCTGGAATAGGATATTGTAGCATTATACAATCTGATATCTATTGATCAATCAAGCTTATAGTAAATTAGCTCTAAAGTAGGGTAAATGTTTGTCATTAGTATTTTGAAAATTGAGATTTTGATTGAATTATTTTAGAAAATGTTCAAACTAGTCCCAAACTCTGATGTATTCCTGTAATACATTTGTTTGGATTACATGAAAGCTGGCAAAAAATAATTATCTAAGCCTAGGAACTAATGCTCAATTTCTTGAAAGGAAGCTTCTTTTATTGATTGAGTGAGATGAAAAACAGTCATAATTATAAAGTTGCATAGAAAATCTTGAGAAGCAACTTTGATTATCTAACCAAGAAAGATTATTCAAAAGGGAATATCAAATACTGAAAAACTGAATGGCTTTTGATGAATTTCAAAATTTAAAAAAATTGTTATAAATTAGACAATTAAATTTATAAAAAAGGAGAAAAGATTGAATTTTAGAATTAATTTTATCAAATTATAGTATAATTAATCTTATAAAATTATAGCATAATTTTCCAATAAAAAATTTCCATTGTGCTGATTTTTACAATAAAAAAAATGTATCAAGCTATATTGTTAAATTTAACCAATTTAATAATTATTATCAAATTATTTGGACTATAATTTTCTATTACTGTTTATAATTCTCATCAGAAATACAAAAAGTTTTCAACAAAAATATCATATATCATAAATATAAGAATGTTTATATAAAATTGATGAGTTTATATTTTAGATATAATAATGTATATTGAAAAATAAAACAATGGCTGGATCAGGGATTATGTCTTAAATGATGTTGTTGGATAATTATTTATAGACAATATGGAAACAAATATAGTCATTAAGAATATTGTATATGATATGATAATTGAAAATATAAAAAAAACAATATAGAGTTTAATAATAAGTATGTATTAAATTTACTAAGAATTTAACAATTCAATAAATTTCCTGGATATGATAATATACATGAATACTAATAAATTTATAATTATAAAATATAATATAAAATTTTAATATAAGATGTATAGTTAAATGAGTCCATTATATTCCTATGTCAAAAATTAAATACAATTACAATTAAAAAATAAAAATTATATATTAACACAAGATTTAAATGATTTTTGGTAAAAGCCTGAAATCCGGGCAAAGCCTCTTGGAGCGTTGATGCTAGACAAAATCAATGAAATATAAAGTTACCGGGCCGCCGTAACTTTTTCTTTTTTTTTTAGACAACAAGTTTTTTTTTTTTGTAATATTGATTAAACGAATAATTTTTAATTCATTTACAACATGATTTCTTTATTATTAAACAAATTTTGATATTCATTTTCGTTACTTTTTGTGGGTTTTTTTGGAATCTGACATTTTTTCAACAAATATTGCTAATTTTATTTTTTCTTTTGATCATTTTAAAACTTCGGACCCATTTCACAATGTCAAAAAATTTATTTCAATCCCACCGCCAAAAAAATAGAATACAATTCTTTGCGACTTGTTTAGAACTTAATTCTACCTTTTTTTTTTTTTTTTTGGCTTGACTAAATGGTTTTTCTTATTATTAATTTTACTTTTTTTTAAAATACAACTTGTTTTCACTTTGATTTAGATTATGTTTGAATTAGCCTTTTTTTTTTTTTTTTGGCTACTACGAGAAACAGCTTTTTGAGCGGGGGAGGGGGGATTTCGTACTGTTATTATTAACAAAAAGTCAACAAAAATAGTAAATTATTTTAACAGCGCTGAAAAAAGACAATCGACTTTGGGACTTGTTTCGAATTTTTTTTCTTTTTGGTTGACATAATTGTTTTTCTTAATATTAAATCAAAATTTACTTTTGTGTTTTTGCCGATTAAAAAATTGTTTTCAAACACCCATCTCCACACTCGGAAAAAGAATTGTAACTGAAAAGTCAAGAATTTACCTTTTTTTCTTTTTTTTAAACAACTTTTTCTCACTTTTTACTTTGATTTCTATTTCGTTTGAATTACCTTTTTTTTTTTAGCCTTCTACAATAAACTGCTTTTGGAGGTGGGGGGGATTCGTAATTTGTTATTCTTAACAAAAAGTCAACCAAAGTCATCATTTATTTTAACCCCGCTGCAAAAAATTGAATCCAAATACTTGTCAATTTCTAATGAAATAAAAAAAAAAAGGACACAAACTTTGGACTTTTTAAAATTATTTATTCCATTTTATTGCTGTAATAAAAAGTGGACATTATGTGCCTGAAAAAAAAATGGACACAATCTTACACACTTTCTGTACTCGGCAATTCTGAAGAAAAGTTTTAAAATTGCATGTTCGTCTCAGACCTTTTAGTGTTCTCAAATATTTTACCCATGCTGAAACATGACTTAGCGCGTGAGCTTTGTCGAAGCGTGTTCAAACATATACTTTGCCAATTTTTTACATATTAACCTTTTTTTAGGGAAGGGTGGGGACCATATGAAAATTATTAATAATTAACAACATTTTTTAAATCCAAATGACATTACTCTATTATGGAGATTTGAAAAAAGCATACCACCTTGAAATTTAAACATCCTCAAGCGATACGGTAATCAGCTATGAATAGAACGAATATGCGTAAATAGCTTCGAAGCACAAAACAGTCCGTAATATTTTTGTGCAATGTCATATAAAGCAGCCTAGGTAATGGGTTATTACTAATAGGTAAATGTTGTATTAGCCTGTAAGGCCATGGCCACCATAAATGGTATTTTTGTGTGTTTTGACATGTAAACAATGCCCCAAGCGACCGTGCCCGGATTGCAGTCTTTTACCGATAATTATAATCAAAAATTTTTTTTGCAATAATTACATATGAAAATTAATAGATAATATATTGTTCAATAATAATAATAAAATATAAAAATGTTAATAAAAGGCAAAGTGAATTAAATGCCATATTTTTGAAAAATATAAAATGAAACCAGAATAAAAGATTCTAGAATTGCATAGGAAGCTAGTGAAAAACTTGAATATTTGATAACCCTAGAAAAATTGTTTAATAAACAAACAAAAAAAATTGATACAGTATATAAAATAGAATGTCCAAGTTATGAAAGTGTATATTGATAATACAACAAAATTAATTGAAAAAAAAGGGGGGAAATGTAACATTGCAATATGATAATGTGATACAAAATCGACACTTTATAATAAAGGACATAAAACAAACTTAAAGATAATATAAAACTAATAATATGTAAAAATAAGAAAATGGTGAGAAAATATGAATCATTGTATATGAAAGCAAATAGACAAAAATATTTTAATATCATGAAAAATCCTATATCTTTATGTAGAAAATGGTTTTTAAATAAAAACACGAATATTATAATAAATTAGATGTATACTAAATTTTATTGTTGATGTATTTGTAAAAGTATAGCCATATAAAATTAATATATATTGTAACTGGATCTGTGTAATCCTCATACATTTGGTGTATTGTACATGATTTTATATGCTAGGGTTAATAGGTATTATGATTGAACAGAATAGATGAATATGTACATCTTAACTGATCATTATGATCAGATTGGGTCTTTTTTAAGTTTATCTATTTTGAACATTAACTTCCATATTTTTTGACTATCACTCTCCACAAAATTAGTTCAAATCAAAGAGAGGATCCATTCCTGATCATCATAAACATTTTTACTTATAATAGATCTGCTATTAAACAGAACCTAGGTTAAATCCATTTCCTTGATGTCAAATCCCTTACATTTATCTGCAATTCACTCAGATGAACATGATAATAACTATAGGGTCATCAAGTTTATTGATTCAATAAAATTATATAACTGCTTGTCTCTAATAAAAAAAACTATCTCAGTATAGTAACTATACCTACGTTTATGCAAGAATGTCATGGAATATAAAATAGACTGATTATGATAAAAAAAAATATTATATTTCTCATTGTTTAATAAATCTTGTATATTTATAGAATAATTTATTATATTTTTCATAGTTTAATTCATATTGTATATTTACACACATATTAATAAAATAAAATACATTTTTAAAAATGCTTAATTCACACCTGAAATAGAAAATAATAATAAAAATAAATTATAGACATGATACCAATGAGTAACTTACTAAGTACTAAAGAAAAAATAATATAAATATTTTACAGAAGCATAAAATGATTTTTTAAAAAATAAATATATTTTCAATTTTAGACCTAATAAAAATGGAATATCTAAATAGTCTTATACAGTTCATTAAGTGTTTTTGTGATCATGTTTATTCTTTAGGATTTTAATTTTAAGCCCATATATCTGTGTCTTGATTTTATGTAGTTTCAAACTTATTAAATCTTTAAACATTTAGTTCGCCAATTTCCTGGTCACATGTATTGAAAATCAAATTATTATTACAGTGTCTTTTTGACTTCACTTCTATATCACCAGAATTCATCACATTTGATCTATTTTTCCTTTCCTAAAAATGATGAGTGATCTAATGTTAAATCTACAGATGATTTTTGTTCTAAATGTTTTTCTGCTTTCATGATATTTCACATCATATCTGCTTTTGGTAAATGAATATCTTTCAGTAATGATGGATTTAATTTCAGATTTTTACTACATTGTAGAATTCTGTTTTAGAGTACTCTCTTCCCATTTAAACTGCTACATTGTGAAAAAATCACAACAATACACTTGTAAATTACTTGCACATAGCAAAGATATATAATAGATTATATTCTTCATTTTTTCAGGATGTATTATATAATAATAACCATTTTTTTTGCTGATTTCTCAATACTACCCTTGCACAGCTCAGCTTTTTATCTTATCAACAACACTGGTTTCTTAAGATTTTCCATTAATGTTTCTGTTTATATTTTAAAAAGAAAAAAAGATCTCTAGAATTGTTTTGATCCCTTTTATACTGTACCTGAATTATTCTTTTTTTCTTTAAGATATTTTATTGTCACCCAGACATCTGACATCAGACTGCCATATACTTCAATATGTATGTAAACAAAGGGATTAAATTACTCGCCTCCCAGGCTATGAATTAGATCTTTAATTTTAATAAGGAAAGTGATAATTCATAGTCTGAGGGGAGGGTGATTTACTCTTTGTTTACATATATATATAATCCACTAGAATAATGCTACAAAAATTTTTAAATGCTTATATAAAATTAAATATGTAATCCCAGTGAAATATGTTTTACAGAGAGTGGTGCTTCTTAACCACGTGGTGTAATTTAATAATTGATATATGTGTGTGTATTTAAGATAGCTTCAGTGCACATTACAATATTATATTTAAGATTTTACTTTGTATGTTGGAAACACATGTTTACTAAAATAATAGTCAAGAATATATTATTTATGTATATATGCTATATTTATATTGAAAATTTTTATTATATAGATTTAAATTTTCTTATATTTAATGATTTTTAATATTTTTAATTGATGTATTTTTGAACTTTAATGATGATATATTGTTATATAAACAGTTGTTTTTAAGTTTTATTAATGAAGAATTCTATAGTGTTGACATTTTTTTATATTTCTGATGAGTTATAGATAATAATAGAAAACTATAGTTCTATGATTTGGTAATAATTATTAAATTGGCTGAATTAAACAATTAATTTGTTTAATATATATTGAATTAATCTTAATTATTCTAAACCTATCTTTAGGATTAGTGCACCAAGTGTAAAGTGTCATATATTGTCAAAAAGAGCAAATATGAAGTAATGTCATAAAGCTGAAAAAAATAATCATTATCTTTAAGAAAAATTAGACTTTTTTTAACACTTTTACAAATGCTTATTTTTTTAAAAATAGATTTACAAATTCTAAATTTTGAAAATTAAATTTTAATCTGACATTTTTCTAGACAGCTTAATCACACTATGAAATTTAAAAAAAAGATATATAACATGACTGACTTATCAAAACAAAGCAAAAGTCTCCATACAGTAGTGCCATCTAGTGTGAGATAGTGATCATGTGATGACTGACTTATCTGAGATAATTCTATATTATAAAGCATTAGAAAGAAGATATGTTGGAAAGTTTTGTTTTTGGTAGCTGAACCAGATCTTGTTCTTCCACGCAGGTATCTGATGGAAATGTTTCTTTTGAAAAACAAAATACCAATAACTATTTGTATATCAGATATTAAGCAAATAAAACATTAGTTAATTGTAATTTATAAAAAAAATAATTTTAAAATAATTACAAAAAAAAATATATATAAAAGAGAAAAAGTACTAGGATGATAGACTAAAAGAGTTTTTTTTCAAAGTGTATGTATGTCACATTTCAACACATGGTGATAACTAAACAAAAAAATTTTTTTTCAGTTTAGTGCAATATAAAATATTAATGAGAATAGCCACAATAATTATTACATCTACTTTTCATTTGCCCTTATGGAAATGCCTGTAGTTTACTGGGTACTGGCTTATGATTATAACTTACATATACATATATATATATATGTATAAAAAGTAGAAAAAATACCTATAGATTGCAAAAAATAAAATATAAATATGTACATAGCAGATCTATGACACATATACCTACAAAACAGACGTGAGCTACTGCTTGCAGCAACAGATATGACAATGAAATAAATTTGATTCTTCATTATAATCATTATTTACAAAAAATATATATAATCTTTGTATTTATAGCTGATAGAAAATATCTCTGAAGGTTCATATAAAATTACAATTGGCTAGGTTCTAAGCATTAGGAGTTATATATGAACTAGAGCACAAACAGACATTCTACAACAAAAAACAGGCCTTTATTCTACAGCATTATAAATTATTTAAATATATATAAAAATGAAAAATATATACTTACAGCAGAAAGAAAATATTACTTCTGGAATTTCATATTTACAGTTTGTTAGGTTCTAAACCCAAGAAATTATATGTTTATACATCAGAGTACAAAACAGACTTATTCTATAGCATAAAATTAGATTATTATTTTAGAGCATTATAAATTATATCAATATATATATAATATTGTATACTAACAGCTTGTGTAAAATATTGCTTCTGCATCATCATATAAAATTACGATTGTTTTAGATTCTAAGCTCTTGGAATTATATATATATATATACTTTGGGTTTATAATGTTTGTTTTAGAAAAAAAAAAAAATCACTGTTCATTTTTTTCCCATGAGTTTAAAAATTAAAGTAGAAAAAAAAAGTTAAAAATTTTCTTTTAATAAAACATTAATTAAAAAACGCAATTTTTAAGGTACAAAAGAAAAAAAAACTACCACTGAAAAGCTGATTCAATAAAAAGAATGGTGTATCAAACATTTATGTAGTCCTTACCGATCTCACGCTATAGTAATTTAAATTCTATGCTTGATCAAAATGCTAGGTTTTGAGAATTTTTGCGGGGTTAGGTAGAGAATGATAAGTTAGAATTATTTCTGAATTCACTGAAGATCAGAGCTTATTAAAAAATTTCATAGGTTTTTTTAAGTTAAAAAATAGAAATTGAATATTGATGCTTAAATGAAAAAGTGATTATCATAAAGAAATTATGAATTGGATTATATATATATCTTTTTTTTATTAAAAGAAAAAAACGAAGATAAAGGAAAAACAAATGAGATTTATATTATCTTTAATAGAAAGACTATTAGTTAGAATTTTATCCAATCTAACTGAATTGAATAATTTAAAAGAATATAAATATTGATTTTCAGAATTCAGATAAAAGAGTGTAAGAAAAAAATTTACAACTTTGAGATAAATTTGATGTTTTAGTTAACCCATACCTTAAACTAATTAAATATATAATAATGATCAAAGGTTAACAGGCGCAGTCATTAAGAAAATTGCATTATCATAAAAAAAAGAAGATATATAATTTAAGATGTAATTGTTTATCTCAAAACTTTAAATAGAAGATATGCAAAAAAAAAAAAAAAATCATTAAAACAAAAGTGATTTATTGCATTTTTGGGATATGATTTGAATATAATGAAATTTTATGCAGTTGGAAAAGAAGTTCTAATTTGTAAAAATAATGAGCTTCTGTGTTGAAATCAAATGGAGCAGATTTTCATAACAATATGTGAAATTTTACTTGAGATCTTGGTATTATCAAAAATGAAAATGGCATGCATAATATAAAAAAAATTGTGAAAATTTGAAAGGGAAAAAACATGACAGAAAAGCAGAAATTTAATCCATAAGAGTCAAAGAGATTAAGTGAAAAAAAAAATGGCCTCAAAGGATCAGCCTTTCATTTACAAAATATTACAAAAGTTTCATTCTTGGTTAGAGGTTGGACAAAATCAATTTCGAAGTTATAGATAACTAGTGAAGTTAAACAGTAGAAAAATGATACAGTTACAGAAATCATCATCATCATAATCAACTATTATCAATCCACTGCAGGATGAAGGTCTCTCCAAGTTTAATCCATCTTCTCCGATCTTTTGCTTCTCTTCTCCACATCACCCCTGCACACTTTCTTATTTCATCCATCCATCTCACATGTGGTTTCTTTCTGGGTCTTTTATAATCTCTTGGAATCCAGTTTAAAATTTCAATTGTCCATCTATTATCATCTCTTCTAGTAATATGTCCAGCCCAACTCCATTTCAATCTTTTAATTTTTTTCAATGAGGTCAGTAACACCTGTTTGTTCTCTTACCCATACCTTGCATTTACAATCTCTTCTTGTTACTCCCAACATACATCTCTCCATACTTCATTGAATGGTCTGAAGTCTCTGTATTGCTCTTCTATTAAGTGTCCAAGTCTCAGATCCATAAGTAAGAACTAGTAAAACACATTTGTTAAAAACCTTTTTTTTAAAACACATAGGCATATTTCCTTTTAATATCAAGTTATTTCTACCAAAAGCACAGAAATATGATCATTTATAGGGGTGGCTTTTCCATAAATCCCACATCTTAACTAATAGAAAATTTAGATTTATTATGTGATCTAATATATTCAGAAACAGATAGGTTATTTTTCTACTTTTTAAAACCTATATTCACGAAAAATACTTCCAAGAAGATTATTAAACAAATATTTAGATATGATATAATGGACAGTTGAATTATCATTGAATAGTAACTTTCTATTTACATCAACAATGATTCTATATTTAAACAGCATTTTGCACATTTAACAAGAAAATTTTATAAATTTATAAAGTGTTTAATAAAGTTGTGACAAATATGATTATTACTAATAAACCAAAATTAAAGTGCACATATCTTTGAATATATTATAGAAATTTTAAAATAATAAAAATTAGATAAAGATTGGATAAAACAATGATCATCTAACTGTCTCAGACAAGCAGAAACAAATGACAAAAGAATGATTGAGAATGTACAATTTTTCCTTTGTCAATAATTTGAAATTTTATACATCAGTGACAATAAACACATTAAAAGATAAATCACATACTTCTGCAGTTAATAATGATAAAAGAAAATTTATATGTGAATTGGTAAGGAAAGTTATAGAAAAGAATAAAAGTTTCAAAATTTTAAAACAATATCTTGGTACTGAAAATTATTTATGCAATACGAAGAAAGAAATAGAGCTATTACTAAAAAGAGATGAAACATCATGAAATGTGAAGAAGAATTGTATTAAATATTGTATAATAATAAAGAAAAAAAGACAAAATATCTTCTACAGTTATTATATCTTCAGAATGGTCCAGAATATCAAATGAATCAGTGAGGCCTGCATTTAAATAGATAAAGAGGAAAAATCCAGAAAAATGATGGAATTTATTAATATATTAAAAGAAGTAGGTGAAGAAATAAAAAAAATGTTGGAAAATTATATACAAAATATCTAAATAATAAAGATATATCAGATGACAAGAAAAATTCTGTAGTAATACTGATATTTAAGAAAGGTGATAAAGAAGATATTAAAAATAACAGACCTGTCACTTCTATATAAATTCTTTATCAAAATAATTACAACTTGGTGTTTTTCTGAAGGTTTTTGATGATGGTATTTTAGCTGTGTTTATATATTAGACTATTTCCATCATTTAATATAAAATATAGTGTATATGAGCGCAGACTTTCACATGACCCACCACTCACCACTCTCTCTCATAACACAGATACACTTGAACACATATATGTCAAAAAAATAAATAATCACCAATATACATATTTCATGCTAAAACAGCAATCATCAGTTGCTCCAGATTATCATCTCTAAACATATATGCAATAAGTGCTCAGATATATATTAAGATAGCCAATCTTCATACTTTAATGAACAGGCTTCAATCCACTCCACACTCCAACTCTTCAACTGTTCATCCAATTGAAAATCTGATGAAGTAAAAAATAGGCAAAACTCTCCATACAGTGGTGCCACCATGAATGCCAGAAGGCTTGTACATAAAATCCTATCTTGTGCCTACTCATCCAATATCTCCAGACTAGTTTCTAGCTTGTGGTTTTCATCAGTGAGGAGCCTTGGATCTGAGAGCACTGCACCTAGATCTTGTGATATTTAGTGATGAAATATAAAGTATTGAATGTCTTTAGAAAAGTTTAACTTTATTTAAATTTTTAAAGTACATTCAACTATTAATAATAGCACATGGGTTACTATGTGCACTTCCCTCCAGAATTTTGTATTCTAACCAACCAAAACAAGTTGAATTTAAAAATGGTTTCAGCATACTGGATTATATTCAAGTATTAAAAGAAGTTATTGAAAGTTCAATGAATATGAGTTGCTATTATGCTTTGGATTTATAGATTATTTGATTGCATAAGTATTTCTACTGTGATTAAAGCACTACATCAAAATACAGACCCAGTTGTAAGGGGACTTACAAACTACCACCCACCTGCACTGAGGTTCACCATACTAAGCATAACCAAGCAATTGTTAAACAATTGCTTATTCTTTTTCAGGTTCACCATACTAAACCTAACCAAGCAATTGTTAAACAATTGCTTACTCTTTTTCAAATACATACATATATATACACTAAACAGTGATCAGCAAGTTATGTTTTTTTTTGTAAAGAAAGATAACATTTCAAGTTAGACACTAAAAAAATACACCCACGTATATATAGACAATACAACTAACCAAGAGTATTGTAAGTCATCAACTAACCAACATTATGACATAAACATAAATAAAATGCACAAGATAATAACCTAATGTCAAGCATATTGCTAAGCAACCAGGCTTGGAAACAAAAAGATAATCCCAATAAATATTTATTTTAATAACATTACATTGATGTACAATTACGCAATAGTAAACAAATGTAGCAAGCATGAGAAAGTCAACATCTTGACAACTGCATTATTTTTTTCCTTAACAAAGCAAGATGGATGTATGAGTTTGATTTTGAGAACTAATTTCAATTGTGTAAGAATAAAAAATAATTTACTTCATCCATCAATATAAAACAAAACCTGAAATACTTCCAAGATATGGAAGTAAACTGAATGATTTGAGCTAATTGTTCAACAGAAAACTTCATATTTGCATCAAATCATTGCAAGAGAATATATTAGCAAATAACTGCTAAAATTCAGGAAAGCATTAGTTATCAAGATCAAGCTCAATCATTCATGCTGAAGATAATATGATAGCCCTTACAAAAAAGATTTGAATTGCAACAAAAATGGATGAAAAGTTTAATAAATACCAGCATATGCTAAAAGTGATGCAACAAAAAAGTGATGAAAAGTTTAACTATGCAATATGAGTGTGGGAAAAGTTTAAGGAAATGCAGCAAATGATAAAAGAAATACATGAATAGATGTGAGCAGAAAATATAAACAGAGTTGAAAATATTTGAAGGATTGGGAAAAGATATTTAGTCAAATGAAAGAGTAGCATAGAGAAAGATGAGAAAAATTAACTTTGCAAATAATAGAAAATGACAATGTAAACTACTAATCAATAATGAGGTTGTAAGAAAATATATGAGTTAAATGTGAAGATTAAGAACATGAAAATTATAATAGAAAAAATGATATTTGAGAATAACCAAAGTAATAAACAAAAATTAGTGAGCTTAGAGCATGGATCATCTAAAGGATAGAGAAGATAGAGGCATACCTGGAAGCTACATTAACAAGGTGATGAATGATTTCACATATAAAGATGATAGGAAAGAAAAAACCTGAAACATTGAAGTTTGGCACCAGTGTTCATAAAAAAATACACATTGGGCACAATTTCTTAAAATTAGAGTATCAAAAGCCAAACTGGTGAACAATTGAAAGATCATCTGAATAGCATAAAACAATACTTTAATATTAATATAATGTTAAACAAAAGCAAATTAATCATTGCAAGAAGCCACTTATAAGGTAATGCTCATACACAATGGGACTCATTGTTTCACTAATCCCATTATGTTTCAGAATTACAGAGAGACACTGTTAAACAACTTTTAAATAGATGAAAATCCAGGAGGCTATCAGATATTAAATAATGCAAGAAAAATTCCATGCAGGTGGTAAGAAAGACTATTCTCACATCTTTAGGAAGCAAGTGGCCAAATTAAGAATATTGGATGCTTGTGAATTAAAGAGTCAGATTTTGAGAATAATCTGTCATAATCTGCCTTTAAAAGAATTAAATAGAAAAATCATCAAGTAGATGACAGATTCTCTAATTACAATAGACATGAGCCTCCAAAACAGCCAATTTAGCAATTGAAAAATACTTAGGAACATGCAAAGATAAATGCACTGGAAGTGCAGAGAAAGAGAATCAACAGTGATGCTAGATCATGAAGGAAAATAGGCATCTATCAATTGAGGGTTCAAAATTGAACAAATGCATTCAAATGGTGACACTCAGATAAAACATATAGCTTTGGGAATGAGTCTCGAAGTGTGTAATCCAAATGAACTGTATTTATAACTACCATGAAAAGATAACAAAAATGAAGGTGGTAAAACATAAAGAGACCTTGATAGGTTGCTCCTCTATTCAAAACTCAGAAAGATGTAGGGGAAAAAGAAAACCAACCACAACTAACTATATTCTTAATTTGATATGCACTTGGGAAAATTTGAACACCCCACTAAATTGATCAAAATTTGCACCAAAATTAAAATTATATTTAAAGTGTTGCTGTAGAGGCTTCATTCAACTCTGGCAGCCAAATCTCAGTTATATCTAAAGAATTGTTTAGTCCAATTAATCAAATAAACTCACAAATCAAAGTGTTATCATCGAATGCTGTGGAAATAATTCTAGCAAATAACTGTAGCGCCAAGATAGCTACCAAAAACAGTTATGGATTCAATCACAAATTTAAAAAAAATTGTAAATCATGTTTTCTTAATTCTAAGGAGTCTGGTCCATGATGTAATATTGAGATCTGATTTTTTGCATAAGACTTGCTGTATTAGATTATGCTGAGAGTCAGATCATTTAAAATGGCAAGACTTTAAATTTTGTAACCTGTTTATATAACTCAGTAAAAGTGGATTATTTAAATGAAATAATATCTCAATTGACAATAGAAAAAAAAATAATAAGATATTACAACTATTTAATATTAAAGTCAATAGAATAAATAAAAGTATCTGTGTCAGACTCTGAGAGTAATGTGGATGATATATAAAGATAGTGTTGTGATGCATTTTGATGGGGTAAATATTTCTTCAGAGTCATAGTTGTTAATATGCCAACATGCCAAGGATTAGAGTGGTCAGCTGTACAAATCACTATTAATGGTTTTTTCCAAAGGAGGAACAAATTTTTTTTTGTGCCAGATAAATTTCAATAGAGTAATCTTGAAACTATCTATGATACCAATCGATGACTTCTGGTATAAGAATTTATGTAAATGTTTTTTTAAATTTTATATATGGATGTCATAAAACCACATTTGTAGCAATGTCTTAGTGTGAGGATTAGATTTTAAAATAACCATTAACCTTTAAGGTATATTTTGGAAAGCATGATCATTCTTTTTCAACCCTTATACATGATAAATTTTTCAGTAGAGGTGTTATAGCAATATATATATATATATATATATATTGCTATATATATATATATATATATATATATATATATATATATATATAACTATTCAAAACAATACAATAATTAATACATAACAATATTTTAAACAAATATATACCAATTTAATAGAATACTTCAACTATCTATTTTTCAACTAGACTCAAATTGTATTAAAAAAAACCGTTACAAATTAAACAAAAGCAATAGTCATACATCAATTTTCCCACAATTCATTAATTTTTATATTGCTGTCTGTCTATTTATCAACTGTTGCTTTTCACTTTTTATTAACATAGCCTCTTTAATTTTGCGTTTATTATTATTTCTTTCAATACACAGAATTTTAATTTTATTAAAATCAAAATAAATTAAAATTCTGTGTATTGAAAGAAATAATAATAAACAAAATTAAAGACTATGTTAGACACCAATATAAAAATTAATGAATTGTGGGAAAATTGATGTATGACGTATTGCTTTTGTTTACATTTGTAACGGTTTTTTTCTAATACAATTTGAGTCTAGTTGACAACGACTACATAGATAGTTGAAAGTACTTCTATTAAATTGGTATATATTTGTTTAAAATATTGTTACTGTATTAATTATTGTATTGTTTTGAATAGTTATATATATTTTATTATAATTGGAATACAGACATTGATTAATAATTTATATATATATATATATATTCAGCTAGTGATTTTGGGAAATGATACAAATGCTACAGATTAATGATGTAGCATTTAGGTTTTTAATACCTGCATGTATAAACTTTAGAAAAAATGAAAATGTGAAGCATTTTATTGTTTTTTTTTTATGAGAGAGGAATGTGATAACAAGTGAATTAGACTCTGATGATGAAGTCATTCTGAATTATAAATTGTTCTACTTCTAGGGAAAGAGAGAGAAAAAAAGAAGCATAGAATATTTTAAAATGCAAACCACAATACAAAAAGTGGACTAAGATTGTAAGCTAAATATTTAATTATATTCAAGTGAATGTGTGTGAATGTATTATAAATAATTAATTTAGAAATATGTAGTAAAAATTAAAATTTGGTCAGCATAATAAGATTTTGTTTCCTTCCTGTTACAAGCAAAAGTAAGTTTTTTGTAAGGAATGAGAATGAAGTAGATTAAGAAATAATTTATTTGTTTGCTGTTTATCCAAGAATTTTGAAAATAGAAGATGATAATATAATAGCTATAAGATTTGAAATACAGGCATTCTTATACCTGGAACTTAATTGTAAATGTAGGGGATCAGATTTTCAAGCAACCTTCAACTATCCACACTATCTCATACTACTGTTATACATGACCACACACATGTACAAAAGAAATAATTACCAATATACATGAACTAGTATTCATCTGTTGATCCAGATTATCATCTCCCACACACATATATAATCAGTTCTCAGTTTATATTAAGATAGCAAATCATTATACTTTAATGGACAGGCTTCAATCTATTCCAACCTTCAACTCTTCAGTCATCCATACCATTGAAAATCTGATGACAGAATGCCCAAATCCCATGCTGATTCCAATATTGTTATGCCCATGTTGATCTCCAGTCACTCTGACCCCTCATGTATAGGACAGTATCTATTTAAATAAATAGAAGAGGGATGAGAAGAATGCAGACTTAATGTGTAAGATTTGAAATACAGGCATTCTTTTACCTGGAACTTAATTGTAAATATAGGGATTTGAATTCAGACTTTCAAGCAACCTTCAATTAACCACACTATCTCATACTACTGATACACATGATTACACACATGTAGAAAAGATAAATAATCACCAATCTACATATTTTGTGTTTAACCAGCTATCATCAGTTGGTCCAGATTATCATCTCTCACACCCAAGATAGCAAATCTTTATACTTTAATGGACAGGCTTCAATCTATTACAACCTCCAACTTTTCAGTTATCCATACCATTGAAAATCTGATGACAGAATGCCCAAATCCCACGCTTATGTCCTATACATGAGGGGTGGGGGTGACTTGAGGTCAACATGGGCATAGCAACAATATTGGCACTAGCATGGGATTTGGGCATTCTATCATCAGATTTTCAACGATAAGGAAGGCTGAAGAGTTGGAGGTTGGAAGAGATTGAAGCATACCATTAAAGTATAAAGATTTGCTATCTTAATATAAATGGAGCATTGATTATATATGTGTGTGGGAGATGATAATCTGGACCAACTGATGAGTACTGGTTCAGCATAAAATACATATATTTGTGATTATTTATCTTTTCTACATGTGTATCGGTAGTATGGATAGTTGAAGATTGCTTGAAAGTCTGAGTTCAAATCCCCAATATTTATAATAGCTATAATTAAATGATTAATAGATTAAAATACTTTCAAATATTCATATTGGAAAAGCAATTAATATGCATTACAAATGTGAATGTTAATTAATGTGTTAAGATAAGAAATGGCTTTTTTTTTTATTAAAAAAAACCCCTTATAGTTGAACTAAAAAATTTATTTCCCATATATATATATATATATATATATATATATATATATATATGGGAAATATATATATATATTTATATATATATATATATATATATATATAAACTGAAGACTAAAAGCAAAGATAATCCTTAATTTAAAAAAAGAAATTGTAATTGAATGGATGAATAAATGCATATTTCATCATGTAGTAAGAAATTATAAGAAAAAGCTAAACTAGATTAAAAAGGAAGACAAAGTAGAATATTTAACATACTAGCATAACTAGCCAACAATATATGTGAATGCAAAATTAATCAGTTGTGTTACAGTAAAGCTGGTTAGTATAATATGTAAATTAAGTAGAGTTTATGAGGCTCAGAAGGTTTTTGCTCTATATCTAGCTGCTAGTTTTTTTTACATAATTTGCATTATGGAAATTAAATGCACAGATGGCTAATTTTCTAAAGTATAATCATTTTAACCATAGATATCAACATCAAGAGATTTCTGCTTGAGAGTATCAATGTTTAAGAGTTTGAACTAATATGCCAATCCCTAAAGTCACTAATAACCTATGAAGAATATTTATCAGTAGCCTACTGTAAGAATATGACTCTGATAGAATTGTATTGTTTTTAATCCAAGAAGGGAATTTTAATCAAGAAAACAGTGAAACTCACAGCCCAGATCTATAACAAAGAAGAAGAATCCTTTAGAAAAAAAAAAAACTATTTAAATTTAAAAGACAATTATTTAAAAAAAAGTAGTATGATCATACTACAACTTAAGATATAAAAAAAAATTCATGGTAAGAAATTTATAGATATCTCTAGTGGTGGAAATCCTTATTAAGTGTATATGTTTTGATATATTTAATATAATATTTAAATTATGCTGGATGGTTAATATTACTTTATGAGAAAATTAGCTTAATAAAGGGTATTTACTATTTGATATTATTTAGATAGTAATATTATTTATTAACATTTTATTAAATCATATTTAATGATATTTTGTTCATATATATATATTGATACCCCTCACACCTATCACCAACACTAACAATTACCCGGGGGTGCCAATTCTATGGATCATAGAATAAATTATCAATCTAACTTTATCCTAAATTTACCCATGAGGCTCTTAATTAAAGTTTCACCTAAAACTAACTCAGTTGAGGGATACAGAGGTGTATGAGGTGTACAATGTACATTAGATGTGGGAGAAAATATTATAATTAATAGGAATAAAACATCTATCAAGTTCTATGCTAAACAAAAATTAAATTGGTAAAATTCTACCAGCTAAAATTAACTAATTATAATCTATATTTCGCCTCCTCCCATCATCCATATGCACTGAACAACCTCTACCATATTATACAATTATACCAATAACTAAAAAAAAATATTTTAGAAACTGTAATGTATAACTAACTGAATCTAAACTCAAACTAAATCTATCATTACTAAATTTTTAATTACACTAATCTAATCTAATTAACTGAATTGATTATCTAATCTGAATTAAAATTGAAGATCTCAGGGAATTAACTTATGGTATGGCTTGATCTAACACTTCTATATCTCAATATTATTACTGAACACTATGAAAATAATATTACAAACCAAACAATACCCTAATTAAATACTTGCAGTTAGATAATGAAAGAAATCGGGCACATTTTGATTTCAATTCATCATCTAAACAATTATTAAATAACAAAACCCTTTTAAAACGATCAGTAGATAATTGGCATCTCATATAGTGTTTGAATCAAGGAAATCAATATCATCATATCTAGAGATTTATCATAATTAAATAAAAATGCAATTATATCACATTAAATAAAATAAATGTGTAAGTATGTGTGGAAGTATGGAACACGAATGAATGCTAGAGAAGAAACTCTAAATACAAATTTAAATAACAAAATATTTATTGATCAAATAGAAAAATAGTTAAACAAACATTTACTTTTTCTTTCATTGGTATGAACACAATTCAAAGGGATTTAGTATCATTAGTTACAGTTTACACAAGGATAAATAATACAACATAATCTCTTAACTTTTTAAATCTACTACATTTCATTTATCAGAGCATTCTGATAGATTGGTAAAACATTTTTATTTTTAACATTAAATGAGCTAAATAAATCCATATCATTTACTATAAAAGAAATGGCTTTTTAGCTATCAGTGATTTCTGATAGACTTATACAAAAATGAAGAAATATGACCTTACACTTCTAGTAACTGATTACCAAATTATCTTATATTCAGCATTTTGCTTGATAACACTCATTTACCAATTAAAATTTATGACAACAACATGGATTAATATTCTAATTACACTGAATAAACTTAAGATTTTGCATTTTACTTTAAATGTATTTTAACTAAAATTAAAATAAGGGGATTGAAAACTAAAAATAATATTGGACTATCTTACCAAAGAAAATAAATACTTCTATTAATTAAATGTATTTTTCTTTGTAATTTTGAAGTAATGTATTCTATTGAATAACTAGGTTCTGCTTTGCCAAAATAAAAGTAAATCATTGTATTCATTAACTATGTCTTATCTTTGCTTGATTACTTACTCAAATTATGATTAAATGATAAAAATCAATGAGATGAAGCCTAAATGATCACTACAAAATGTTTTAAAATGATAAGTAAAGTTATACATTAATAATGAATTTTTTTATCTCACAACTAAACATTTGTGCATGAATCTGTATTATGCTGTGTGTCAAAGAAAATAAATAATTAATGTTAATCAATCTAATTGGTTTGCTTATGATGTTACAATATAATCATAAAACGGACAAAGGCAAAGACCAATCAAGCTTTATTTATTAACTACAATACAGCTGTTTTGTAAGACACTATACTCTCCTTTTATTCTTCTTTTTTATCCATAAACTATCAAACACTTGGCTATAGCATAAGCTGGAAAACATCCAATATACACATGGGATAAAAGATTTCTATAATTCAAATCAGATAAATACAACAATAACTCCCAAGTCTATTTTTAAGACTAAATAACTGGTGGAATAACTCATCACCAAATGAAAATCAGGGAGATAACATATCTAGCTTCATACACATTTAATTCTTCATATCAAATATAAAAGGATTCAATCCACTCCTATCAAAATACTACAATACATGGAAAAGAAAGGGATTACTCGATCCCATACACTACACTACACTGGGCAAACTACCCATATTAAATATTCAAATAACAAAGACACTTACTCAATCCCATAAAATATACTATAAAACATTGTGAACTTTATAGCATATAGCCACAAAAATACTTTTCATTCAGGCATAACAAAGAAATAATAATTCTCACTTAAATAACTTTCTAATCCTTCAAAATGATTGATCATCCCCTTTCCTCTGAATCCGATTGATTTAAAATCATTTTTACTTGCAATTACATATAATTATAAATAAGTTTAATAATGGACACACACATATATAGCATAATGATACACAGACCATTTAAAATCACAGTAAGCAAAGAATTACTGTTAAAATATTAATTATTACTGCTAGAATTAATAAAGAATAAATATCTCATATCTGACAATATTTAGGACTTGGTAATGTTCTAAGAATGGTTGGAAAATAAAGTAATAATTACTGTGGGCAAAGCAAGACAAAATAATTTTTTTAAATGCATTGATATTGGCACAAATCTAAAGTAAAATTGAACCTAGATTAATAATAAAGTTGTATATTATAGATGAAATAATTATTGAAAATAATGGTATTCTAATTTATAAAAAAAATATATACATACGGTAAGATTTAATATAATGAACTCTTTTAAAATAATTATTCTCCTCTATTAAACTATAAATGGATTCTTCCATTTGTTTATCACACGCGTGTGTTACTAACACACGACCAAACCTCATATTAAAATAATAATAATAAAAAAATACCTTGTATGATTTTCCATTATCATACATTTACTGAGACATTCTAGGAGAACAAAATATAATAATAGATATAATAAACATTCTTAAATTAGCATTAACTATCTAAATACTATTAAATAAAATAAAGTTCTTTTCTTTTTTCTTCTTAAACGAAACGAAAAGTTTATAAACAGTTTTTACATGACTTTCCTTGTCATGTCTCCAAATAAATAAGGATAATAATTATAATGCACAAAGATAAATATTGACACAAAAATGGCACATTTCTGCAGATAAAAATGAAACAATGTTACTTTTAATTTAAAATAACAGATTCAATGTTCTAGCTGTTAGCTATGAATTACTGTTGACGCTATGTATTAGGAAACATTATTAGGCACTGCACATTTTACAACGTATAAAGTAATATTTCATATTTCATTCATAGAATTTAAAATGCATTTAATAAAGTGGAAACATAAATTTATCCATTTTATAATTTATTTCTCTTATTGGTTTTAGGAAACATGTAAATATCAATAGTCCACTCATTTGCACATTTAATCTTTATTTTCTTCAATAGGTAAAAGTAGAAATAATTATCCACTGTTCCAATAAATATGTCAATAAAATTATATAATTCTTGTGTATATTTTTGAATTTTCTTTTATACTTAGCATGAAACTTATTTAATAGAGTTCTGGAAATGTTCAATAAAAGTTCACACCTTTTCCACATATAAACGATGCACGTTGCAAGTATTCCATTCATAATATGATTAAAACTTAAGAAATTAAAATTTAGAAAATAAACAAACATTTTTCTATTCTTTCCTGTTAAGTTTAAATTTAAATAAAATAATTTTATAATCCTATCACGCATTCCCATTTTCTTAAACAATAACAATTTATCTTGAATAATATAATATAACACTTACATGTATTTTAGCATAACGGTGGGGAAATTTAAACAATCAGCTGAGAGCACAAATTGACGTATCTCTTAGTGGTTTTAAGTACACATTTTCGTAGACAAATACTATATTTTAAATTTTCAACTCGAACGATGGAAGAGGGAAAATAATTGTACTATTAAACTCTGTTAAATAAAACTTAATTGTAGTTGTCCTTAGTTGGTTATAATTGCCCTCTAAAAGTAATTATGATTGCCCTCTTAAAAGTAATAAGTATTCCTTTTTATAGATGTTTTTAATAATAATTACATCACATTTTTCTCTTCCAATAGTTTACGATATTTGACATCACCAGAAAAAGATTGTCAGTCTGCCCCTCCCCTTGCAACTTACTTAATTTATGCAAGAAACTTGTGAAAGTAAAAAAAAAAAATAGAGAAAAAAAAAAAATCATTTCGTCTTTTAAATAAATAAAAAAAATATTGAACTAATAATTAAATATTTTTAAAGCAGTAGAATAAAACTGATGACAATTGTTTTAATAAATAAAATATTTTACAGTATTTGTCATTAAATAATCCACCAGTCCATAATCCATTGATTTATTTGAAATGTAATTAAGCTAGTTTTTAATACTATTATTTATAAAATTAAATATTTGAATGTGATGTGGGATATTTAATGGTTTAATGAAACATATGAATGAAAAATGAAGTCGGATAATGCATGAATATTCAGTAGTAATATGCTATAGGTATTACACTGATATGACTGAAATGACAATGTGAATGATGATGAGTGAAACATATTTTACTGTTCATGCTATAAATTAAAATGTATAAAACAAATGAACTAGAAAATCATTCTAACTAATCTGAATACTGCTTTATGAACAAATAAAACAAGTAAGCATCAACTTAAACTGTACTGATTATGCATATAATAAACTACCCCCTATTCTATCATTGATTATACCCTAAAATAAGATACTAAACATTTAAGAAATTTTTTTAATTACACCTACACATTTCTAATTACAGTTTTAAATCAAAATAATTTTTTTTTAAAAATTTCACGTTATTTCATTTTTTTTAAAAAGAATAATATCAGATGTTACTGATATACTACCACACAAATATAATGAATATTTCTGGTGCCAAACCAGAAGGTCACAATATATATATATATATGTTAAAACGAAGATTTGCACGGGTTAAATATATAAAATACATATTTTGCAGGTTCATCCATGTTAAAAACTTTTAATATTAATATACTGACGTTTCGACTTGGTCACACAAGTTCTACCTTTTATAACTCTGTGGATGACTTGTGTGACCAAGATGAAACATCAGTATATTAATATTAAAAGTTTTTAACATGGATGAACCCGCAAAATATGTATTTTATATATATATATTCATTCTTGCTTAACATAATAATTATATTTAATATTGTGTTTTATATTTACATATTATTTAGAAATAATATATTAGGACTCTATGTATTTATTTGTTTGTGTTTACAATTTCTTAATAAATATAATTAAAATTTATCTGTACCATGTCTTTTTGATATCAATTAATTGTAAATAATAATTCATACTGCCTTCATAGAAATAAGCTCACAAACTGACTCTTTAGTTGGCATGTTGGTAGAGAATTATGATGATTGGATAATGGTTCATCCAGAATATTCTTTCCATAGAAAAGTGGCATCCACATATCTATTAATTAACTTATACATATAAGATATGATTGAATACCAATAAAGATAGATAGAAATAAAAAATATATTTTAGGATGAGAAAAGGCTAAATAGATTACCAAAATGACTATTGGGACCCTACCTCCAATCTATGGTCTTGAATTTGTTTAACCCTAATTCCCATTATAACATATTTATATTATATAATGAAATTGCATATTCTATAAAATCGTTAAAAAATAAAAGAAATTAGTTATGATAAGTTTTACAAATTAGTTTATTATTAATTAATTATTAGCATATTAAAATATTTTAGTTAATTATAATATAATTGAATTTAAAGCCTTATAAATTTTCACATTTTATTAATTCTGTTGTATTTTCTCTACTATTTCACTTTTTTCATGCATGATCTAAATTTAACAAACATGCTTTTGATGGTATGCAAAATAACTAATTTTTTTTGCAGGTTAATCTTTCTAATTGGAAAGTTTCTTTTTCAGATCTTGGATATTTCTTACAGACTATTTGTATAATTATATTTTTGCTGAATTTCTATTCTTTTAATTTTTTTTATAGCATTGTTTTATTATTGGCTTGTTTCTATTCTTTATTAGCTATTTAATTGGTAGTCAGCTTATGAACTTAGGGATATATTTTATTCTATAGGACAGAGACAATTTATTACAATTTACAATTCTATATCCATTCTTCCTCCAGTGATTATATTTCCAGATAACAATGATAACTGAACTAAGATTGATAATTAAACTGTTTTTGGGTCCCCAACTATGACTGGGTGACCAGCAAACAAATATGCAATAAAACTAAACAGATAACAGATATATATATATATATTGTGACCATCTGAATGGGCACAAGGGTTTAAGATACTTTGTATCTTAAATAAATAGTTATATTATATTATATAAAAAAAATGAAATAGCCTTAGAATTTTAAAATTTTTTGCTGGAGGTTGTTTAAAGCTTGGATACGGATTGCTTATGCAGTTTATTGACCACTTGATAGATATTCATTATTACTAGTGTGGTTAATGAGATATTTGATGTAGGGAAGAAGGGTTATTTATTAATGGAATTAATATGTTTTGTCAGAAAGATGCAAAGTTATCTTATATTAGTATAGTATTGGTTGAATAGTTTCAAAATCCTTTATTCATTGATACTTATCTTTTTGTCAACAATTAATAGCCATTTCAATTATATTTAGTTAAGATAGTTCAACATTTAGGTTGTAGTACATGTGTATGCATGTATGACTCTGCATCGTTTTCATTTCATTTTCATCTTTAATAACAGCAAATAATAGTACATTCACAATAAAACATTTAAATTACAGCAATTATCTTAAATAATTTAACAAATATATATTTCTTTTCAATAATTAATAGATAGTTGAATCAATAGATTATTTTACAAATTAAATAAATTATTAATCATTTTTATTTGATAGTTAATTAATATTCATTTTTCTTTCAGGTTTGTAAAAGCTATTTATTTTATTATTATTATTATTATTATTTTTTTGTCATTTAGTTGTGAAAATCAAAGTGATTTTTTTTTTGAAAAGATTCTTTTTTGCATATGTAATTAGCTTAGCTAGAGAGATGCGTGGGAGTAACCTTATGAAAGGAAATAAATTTTGCTAAAAAGAGCTTTTTAACACAGATCTCCAGTGAAAAATTTGCATTTATTATGTAATGTAATTGGAGCCAAAAAAAACAGTGGCTTATTTATTAGGAAAATTAAAACCAGTTGCTGAAGTCAAATTGATTTTAAAAAAAGGGACTTTGGAGTAAAACTTTGAAAGGATATTAAGAAATATATTATGGAAAAAGTTAATTTCAGAATGCAGTTCTAAGTTTTTTAAAAAAGGTACTCAGTTTACTTTACTCTTCTTGATTTAAACATATTGAATTAACCATCTTCATAACTATTGCTCTTTTAAAAATGCATGTTAATAACATCCAGTCTACATTACTTCACTTAATTATCATTTTAAATAGGAATAAATTGCATGAATATTATTGTTGTGTCATTAACCAACGTGTGTTCTTTAATATATCTGGAAAACGCATGCAGAACTATTTTACAGAATATATTTTAATTCTTCACTACTTTTTGTGCTATTTTTTTGTGAGGATTAAACATAAAATTAAGGACATGCATATCTTGATAAATCATGCCATGTTTAAATTCATCATAAAGAGATAGCAGTATTTATTTATCTGATATTTCTGGAAATAATACGTATGTTAAATGAACGAAATAAATGTGAGCTACTTCAAATTAAGTATCTGTTTAAATCGAATAGAAGGATAGAAATGCCGGTAATTTTTGTTCTCTTCAATAAAGATGGAAAATAAAACAAAGTATTATTAAATGCTATTCAATAAACTACTAAAAATAATTACGTATTCAATTTAGAACTACAACGGAATAAGTGAGATAATTCCTGTCCAACAGTAGTTAAGAATTTATTATATTCTCATCATAATAGAAGATAAATTGATTGCTTATGTATGATACAGTAACTTAAATAACTTTGTTATGAACATTGAAGATGCTGAGTCCTATTTAAGCATGACTATATTTGTTTGGTTATCCTACAGCAGTTTATTTTAGTTTAAAATTCAGTTTGGAATATGTCCCATATTGTTTTATAAACCTGGAACCGAGCTTTGCAAGTGAACTTTTATTTTAAGTTACAAAACTAATAACCTTTGTGTCTTTATTTTTTTTTTATTGCTTGCCATAATTAATGTATATGATAGGTAGATAGGCTTATTTATTATTATGTTCATTTATAATCTGTGTTATTTTGATCTTCGACACCGTCACTGAAGCGTATCTGAATGAGGAGTACGCTGGTAAAAATTGATTGTATTCAAATAATTATTATTGTTCTTTTACGAAGGTAAAAGAAACAAGTATTTTTTAAAGATATATTATTAGAGAGGTTTATATTTATTTTGCATACTTTATTATCTCAAAGTGAGAATTTTTTTTTTTTTGAATCAACGAACGTATAATAGAAATAGTTTGTTAGATATGAAAGAAAGTTCGTTCGTAATAATTATAACCATTAAATTTTAAAAAGTAACCTAAAGTTTATTTTGAATTAAAAGTTATACCTTAATGCAATATTTAATTACCATGTTGCCTGCATAGTGTGTAATTTAGAGTTAATATTATATATACTTTTATTCGCGGATGTGTGTTTGTTTTGCACAATTATATTTGTTTGATAAAGTTCAGTTTGTGAATATTTTATGCATAAATTTCGTACACTTATCGTATTCTACTGAGTTGAACGGATTGGTATATTATCTGTATGTATTTATCTGCCAGTGTGTATTTATAATGTTCGATATTTAGAAAAGCTATGAGAATGGAAAGAAATCTGATTGCATTATAATGTCTGTAGGGATAAAAGATCTTGCTTATTTAGTATATGTTAATAATTTTCCATGAGTAGAGCCTAGTCTATATTATATGCATATGATTAAATGATATTTTGAAGTAATGTTTTCTTAGAGCCTGGTGATGAGGAGATAAGTCCCCACCAATAGTGTATTTAGGAGTAGATGAGTTATTGTTGAAATATGATTAAATGATGTTTAGGAAGTTATGTGACGTTCTTCTTAGATTCTTGGTAATGAGGAATTGTAAAAGTGTTCAGTAAGAGTTTTTTTTGCTCCTCATGTAGATTTCCCTTATAACGTATAGTATGTATAATCATGAAAATATAGCTATGTGTTAATTAATAAGTGGCCAGATAAATTGTTAGATTAATTATGGATGTAATATTAGTGTCTTATCTTAGTGGTGAATTACGACATTGTTCGAAATAAAATAATTGTATGATATTTTCTTAATGAATGGAGAGTTTATAGAAGATTGTTTTACATTATTGCTGCTTGAACGTGCACACACACGCGTAATATAAATAATATCGCGTATATAAGGTATAGAGATAATGAAATTAAAAATGAGGAATAAATGTTTTTTGAAATACATTACATTCATTTAAATAGAAATATAAAGTTATTGAGACTAAAACGGGAAATAAATATTTTAAAATACAGTGTATTTATTTAAATAAAGGTTATAAATCATCAAATCATCAGAATAAACATGATTTTGTTGCTATAAATGAAAAGTATATGTAATTGAAAGTGATTATTAGTCAATTAGAGAAAGTTGCATTGTTGTAGGCCAAATATAAGTAATTTGATTTATTTTGTTAATCAAGAGTAATATCCTCTCAAAAGTATTTGTTTTGTGCTAATAATATAACATGTTGTTTATTTATTGTCATGTAGATGAAACATGCAGACAAAGCATAATGTTCGAAGTCAGGATATTTAAGTTTTGTTATTAATTTGGTTTGATAGTAGGGATAATCCCAAACTGATGCTAAAAATTTATTTGATAATTTTAAAAATCTGTAAAACAAATAGTCCATTTGTAAATATCATGTTAAACCAAATTTATCTTGTTTATTGTAATAAATGATTTGTTTTAGTTATTTAAAATCTTAAGAACTGTGTCTTGAGTTATTCTTGTGTACATTCGTGTTTTCATTTCCACATCTCCACATTTCATAAATCTATTACAAAATAGATATATTATTTTAGAGTTATAATATTAAATTTTCTAGTGTCTGACAGTATTGTTTTTCTTAATCCAAACATTATAAAAGAACATTTGCCACTTGATAAACGTATTAGAAAGGTTGCCAAGTCAGTATATTTGTTAGATGATGATATGAGATTAAAATACCCTATTTCTGTCATTATCTTATCATTGAAACACAGTAAAATATTTAGTCAATTTGTTTCATTATATTTTTCTCATACTTTAGAATTATAACTTATGGGCCAATGTAGTTTATTAATTCAACTGTGTTTGTTAAAATTCCCTGAGATCTTATTGTTTATTTCTTGATTGGCATTAAAGTAGATGTTTAGATTATGATATGCCAAGTCATAGAATTGTTTAAGAATATAATTATAGCAAGCTGATATATGTTATACTTGGATGAAGGAAGAAATTAAGTTTAAAGTATATTTTAATAGACTATACCAAATAAACATTATGATTCTTTATCATACAATTAATTAACAAAGGAATTTACATTATATTAAATGTTTTTAATAGTTCTTCTTTTATTCATTTATTATCATATATCTTATGAACTGCCTATAATCTCCCACTGAGCTGAGCTGAACTGAACATAAACTTAAATATAGAGTCTCAGTAATAATTTTGTATTATATATTTTGTTATATTGTTCTATTCATTAATAGAACTGGCGCCTGGGCATTTCGTTCATGTAATGTATATGAGCAGTGTTGGGGGTGTAGGTTATAATATATATATATATATATATATATATCAATAATGATTAATTAACAATTAAAAAAAATTACTATACTGATCTTTAACACATTTGTTGCAACTGTAATTGAAAAATATAATGATAACTCACAATTTTCATTTGTTGGTTTGGTTTCATTTCACCAAAAAAACTCAATATTAATTTCTTTTTCTTGAAGTGTATTTCTATTACTTCTTTGAGGAAATTTTTTTTAAACATTAGTGGCTGACAAGTGAATTCATTTTCAATTGAATTACCCCAAAAACATTAACTACAATTAAAATTAAAGAGAACCACAGCTCTAAACAATCGTGTTTTAAATGTCTTTGTATATATTAGTGTCCTCTTATGTAAAATTTATCCTCTGCCTGAAAACTAAAAATAAGCTACTTGCTGTTTGAAACATATGTTGTTTGTTTACTGGATAGTGTTTGGTTTTTAATCAGTCTCTTTGATTAAGGATTCATTTAATTAACAAAATGAATGTAAAAGAAACGAACTTAATTGAAATCACAGTTTTCTTTCTATCTTTGAATAGTATTCTTAGTTTATAAAAAGTGAAATTTAAACTTTGAAACATAAAATTATCTTTACATAACTATTAGTATAAAAAAATATTTTTTTTTACTTTACAAATAAATTAAAATTCATTTCATAATATTTAATTATGAATTTATACATTAATTTCAATAATGTTTAATTATATAAAACAATATTTGAAATAGTTAAGAAATTTTTATAAAAACAAGCAAAAACTCTTCATACAGTAGTGCCATTCAGTGCCAACCAGAGTAATAAATGGATGCCAGAAGGCTTGTGCATAAAATTCCTATCTAGTGACTACTCATCCAATATCCCCAGACTAGTTTCTGGCTTGTGGTCTTCGTCAGTGAGGAGCTTTGGATCTGAGAGCACTGCACCTAGATCTTTGGATCTAATACAACCCTCCAACAACTACCTTTTATCTCTACTTAACTACAAAACTATGAAAATAAAATTGAAAACACAATAATTACTCTGGTTGGCACTGAGTGGTACTACTGTATGGAGAGTTTTGCCTGTTTTAATAACAGTAATGTGCTAGCATAAGAAATGGTGATCATGTGATGTCTAGTGGTTTAAATTTTTATAAATATATACAATTGTATTTCACATTGATGATTTGTTCTCCATTAAAAAATTCAATATTGTTTTTCTTTTCCTTTAAGATTATTTTAAATATTAATTTTAATTAATATTGCTTTATAAGCATTTAATCTCTTTTACTCAATCTTAACTACAGCAGAAAATGTGGTTTAAATATTTAAACTTACTCAAATGATTCAGAATTTCTGAAAAAGTGTGTTATAACATATTTTATACAATAGCATATGTTAAATGCTTTTTATATGCACACATATTTTTTAAAAATACTATATGTCTATTAACATCTCACTTTATTACTTAAGTTATTATATTTAATACATGATTTTTAATACTTCAATTTTTATACTTTTTCTCTCCTGATTAAATTGTATAACTTTACATTTCTACTTTTTCTAATTACTAGCTCATATAATACTACTGTTATAATATCCAATAGATTAGAAGTATATGTTGTGTTACATAAATCATTAAATAATATTTGTTTAAATCACATGTTGTTAATAAATGAAATAATAATTGAAAGTTTGCTAATCTTTCACATGCACTACAGATTTTAAGCAGCCGTCTTAAGAATGATCAGGCCTCAACACACAACAGAGATTTTGACAAGAAAAGGATGATACCAACCTTTTCTCAACTTAACTTTTAAATATATAAGCCAGTCTTAAGCATCTTGGCCTGAAAGCTTGAATATGTAAACATATACACTTATCATTCATTGTGTTATTAATTTAAGATATTATGGAACAAAATCTTAGATTTACTAAACCACAATTTTCTAGATGTTAATATAATTTATCAGCAATGTATGTAAATAATATTTGTTTAACTTGCATGTTGTTAATAAATGAAATAATTGAAAGTTTGCTAATCTTTCACATGTGCTAAGACAGCCAAATCAGATTTTAAACAGCTGTCTTAAGAATGATCAGGCCTCGACACACAACAGAGATTTTGACAAGAAAAGGATGATACCAACCTTTTCCCAACTTAACTTTTAAATATATAAGCCAGTCTTAAGCATCTTGGCCTGAAAGCTTGAATATATAAACATATACACTTATCATTCATTGTGTTATTAATTTAAGATATTATGGAATGAAATCTTAGATTTACTAAACCGCAATTTTCTAAATGTTAATATAATTTATCAGTAATGTATGTAAATAATATTTGTTTAAATCGCATGTTGTTAATAAATGAAATAATAATTGAAAGTTTGCTCATCTTTCACATGCACTAAGACAGCCAATCAGATTTTAAACAGCTGTCTTAAGAATGATCAGTCCTTGACCAACGACAGAGATTTTGACAATAAAAGGATGATACCAACCTTTAAACTATAAATTGCAAAGAATAACATATAAATCAAAAATTAAGTGCTGTTTTCCATCTACATCACCAATAGAGATTGATTGATACATTATATCATAATGTTTTGCTTTGTAGTTAGACTTAATATTTATTTGACCAATTCAGATTATTTTTGAAGCTTTGGTCAATATTAGATGGCTATGGCAGGCTAATTTAAAGAATTTCAACTTCAATATATTGAAAAAGAATCTGTTTTACCTGAATCTGAACTCTATGCATGTCTGGAATTATAGTAACCACAATGTCTTAAGATTCGGAGAGAAAAAGTTCAAGTTTTAGATTATTCCTTATTTGTGCAATTAATAACTTTTTTTTTTTTTTAATATTTGAAAGTGCTATGATTTTATTTTTGTTTGTTAAAAATTTAAAGTTATTCTTACAGCAATAAATAAATAATCAAATGATTTATTGTTTGGGAGTTCATAAGAAATTTGAGCATCATAAATAATAGTGCTAAAGCTTTGACCTACAGATCTTAAATTACAGTTTCTGTCATTCTCCCACTGCACATAATTTGCATAAATCTGCATGTGTATATATTTGACTATATTGAATAACTGTCACAGTTACATTCACATATGTATTATTCCACTTTTATAATTCCTGTGATAACCATTATAATGAAATGCAAAAGATATAATAATGAATAATATTTTTGTAGCGTAATTTTTACTACACCACTCTCAATGATGTTTCTGTGTACTTTTAACATCTTGTGGGGGGGGGTGTTTGCAATCATAAACATATAACTAAAGACATGTGAAAAAGATGTATGATCCCAAATATGCAAATTTTATGCTGAATCAGCATTCATCAATTGACTCAGGTCACAATGAGACTGGTGTAGTAAAAATTACATTACAGAAATATTATTCATTAAGTGGATAATCTCTAGTCTAATGAATGATTAATAAAAATTACTAAGAAGATACAATATCTTCTTAATGTTAAAATTATTAATTTTTTTGAACATATTTGCTTATAGAAGTAGTAGCAGATACATTATTGCCTTAATTTTTTATTTTATTTTTATGTGTCATAGCATCGGGCAGAACACGAACCCGCAACCCGGGCAACTGCCTGCTAGTGCAAGGCAGTCGGGCTGACTTCTCGACCATCAATGCAAGACATTATTGCCTTAATTAATTGGAACCACATCACAATTCAACAACTATATCTATGCTATAAAAATCTGTATTTGTGACACTAATTTTTGTAATCAGAAATTGATTGTCTTTTAATTCATTCTTTATATAGTGAAATCACTTTACTTTGTAAGTTTCTGTGCCAATATAAATCTTCAATTATTTGTCAGTTTCATGAAGATTTTTTTACTTAATTTATTGTTTTGCATTGAATCTAGAATGATTCACTTAAGAAAAAAAAAATCTTCAAAGAGAATAGAAAAAATAACTATTGATGTTTATTCAATCCATATCTAATTTAGATAATTGTCTAGTATTGGGCAATAAATGGCTATTTAACTATGCTGTTTAGAGAATAAAAGTCCCCTGTTAATCTAGGATTACATAGTATTCATGCATGGATTGCTTTTACCACTAATGGAAGTTGTACTCCAACAGATATTTTCATTTTCTTTGCTAACACTGCATAATATATATTTATTAATTAGAAGATTTTCATGGACTTCATAGATGTAAATATTGAAAGTATAATGAGAATTTTCATGCATTCATATAAATAAGCTTCAGTTATGGCGTAATTAAATGAATGGCCGCTTAACTGGCGATTGCAAATTTAAAACACACCACTTAGTAAAAATGTTTTATCTGACTTACCTTTAAACACATACACACATAAAGTTTTATTTTTAAAAAGTCTAAAAAGCAAATAAATAACCTTCGACAAGGAAGTTCTTTTATGAAAATGCAAAAATTACAAAAAAATTAGTAAAACATAATGAAATTTAAATATTTTATTTTAGAACATAAACAATACTCATATAAACATTCATATTTCAAAAAAATTTTAAATGTTATTTTCAAGTGTATTTAATTATTAATTTATGCTGATAACAGTGAAAATCAATTGTACTTGGTGATAAATAAAAAATAAAAATTAATGCGTACCAAGTGCGGCGCTGCAGTTTTTCTTTTTTTTTTTTTATATATGTGTTTTTTTTTTTTTACATATCAAATTAATCAGTTACCACTGCTAGGATTATTTTTGTTATCTAATTAAATGTTAATCACAAACGCTTGCTACGCATCAGTTGAAAGTTAATTTAATAAAGTTTTAAAAAGTAATCTAGCATTTCTAATGCAATTACCAAGAATATGAATTTTTTTTTGCTTTAATTTTAATAATATTAAATTTATAACAATAAATTAAAATTTATTCTTGTTATTATTATTGCATCCAATTATTCATGTTGTTAAATCATAAATTTTTTTAGTTTTATGAGGTTTAAATTTGTTTCCATTTTTTAATGTTATTAATATATGTACCAAATCACTACATATATCTTTTATGAGACGCTGAATAAAAAATTCTAAACAGCATTGGCAAAGACAAGGAAAAATATTATAAAATGAGTACCAATGAGGGTACTGAGAGCAAGAGTATTGAAAATAAAAATAAATTATCCTTCAGGAGGTTTATAAAATCAATTTTTTTTTAGCCTTATATAGGTTTGCAGAAAACTGCCAATGAACAGTGAATATGTGCATAATAAATCTGCGATACCATAATTAGATATAATCTTTTTTTACCCATTGATAGTACTTCACATCTTATAATGAACACTTTATTGAGGTTTAACTTACTTGATATAATAATTTTATAAAAAAGATATATATTTGTTTTGATTGCTTTCAATATTATTTTAAATATCTTACTACTAATATCAATATTGTAAAAAAGCAATATAAAAAACGATGTTTCTCATTTTCAAATGAGAGCAATCATAAATTATTCCCCCGTGCTATAAAAAATTTGACAACTAGGCAGAATATATTATTCGATCATTTGTATTCGATATCTATCTGACAGCTTTTAATATGTTCTAATATATATATAGTCATTAAAATTATAAGCTTTCGAAGATTAATATCAATGCACTGCCATCTATTGACATAATTCCATATTTTTTTTTAATTACTTCTCGATAAGTTTATAATTTCATGATTACATATTGGAAGTGTTATGTTAATTAGTATATATCAAATTTGCCTTTCTTTTAACATGTTGAAATATTATTAAGTTAACGGCCTCCAGACTTTTATATGAATTATCAGTAAACAATATTAATTCTTAATTCCAGCTTATATAAAAAGTTTCTTTTCACTAAAATGACTAAATAATTTATCTTATAAATTGTGTATGCAAAAGCAATTTTTTTAGGAATATTACTTTATAAGATAACTTATTAAACTTTACTATATTCAAACTTGCAGAATCCATTGTATTTAAGACAATCCAATTAACAATTGCTAACAATAATAATTGTTATTAGTGCTTTGTTTCACTTATTTGACATGCCAAAAAAAATGTAAAAACCATAATTAAATAATAAAAAAAAGCTGAATATTGTAATGAGTGACTTGGAATGGAAACACTTTTTTCAGCCCCCTCCCCCTTATTTAATTCAATTTTTCTCCAATGCATATGGAAATAAAATCAGTTTGCAGCAAAAGATAAGATGAAGTTTTGGAGCAACTATTCTTAAATCAACCATAATATATATTTAAAATGAATAAAACAAATAAACAAACAAACAAAAACACTAGACATGATTTAATAAGCACTATTTTGAAAAAAATGTTGATCTGAAAATATATAATATTACTTAATAACAATAAAGACAATTTTAAAGATTTAGTGTTGCAAAAATTAGAAGTAAATGTTGTATGACAGTGAAATTTCTAATGTGCATGATTCCAAATACATAAAATATATAACTAGAATATATTATTTCTTATAAGTGATTTTTAATTTATTTCAGTGCATATATTTTAGAATGTATATTTAAACAAGGCAAAACTCTCCATACAGTAGTGCCACTCTGTGCCAAACAGAGTAATCAATGGATACTAGAAGGCTTGTGCATAAAATCCCTATCTAATGCCTACTCATCCAATATGTGCTAGTATAAGAGATGGTGATCATGTGATGCGTAAGAATGTATATTGTTATTATCTTATCTTCAGGAACTATATATACATAATAAAATTTATTTATAAAGGGATGAATAGAGAATTTCTATATAATAGCTAGAAAAATATATTCATCAATGAAGTTAAATAAGTACCAATTTAAACTGATAACATCAATTTGGATTTCTTGCTCTAGTAACCAACAATAGCTTTTTGTCTGAGTTTTCTTAGATTCAAGAAGAATTACTTACTTTTTGCTAGGGCTATCAATTCTAATTGATTGTTATTTAGCAACATCATTACTAAACATATGTTATTATTACATGAAAATTCTCATGTATTTCTTTGTTTATATCTTATTAAACCTTGAAAATATTTAACATATAATAATATATATCAAAACTACCCCAAATCTAAAATTAAACCAGACCAGCATAAAAATAATATTAAAACACAACCTAAGGTTTCACTGCTACAAGCAGACTTCTCAAGTGTAAAGAACTACAAAAAAACCACACATTATATATACTATTAAAAACTACCCACAAATCCATTCACTTCCCATCCACCCTTAATATTAAAAGAACTCTTAAATAAGTTAATTGCTTCAATTGATTCATTCTTTTATTGATTTTGATGAAGCTAAGGTTGTCTTCTTTGAGAGAAATGAAATCAAAAGAAGAATTAAAGAGTCTTTATTATTGAAAATTTATTATTCTGAAGCAATTAACTTATTTAAGAGTTCTTTTAATATTAAGGGTGGATGGGAAGTGAATGGATTTGTGGGTAGTTTTTAATAGTATATATAATGTGTGGTTTTTTTGTAGTTCTTTACACTTGAGAAGTCTGCTTGTAGCAGTGAAACCTTAAGTTGTGTTTTAATATTATTTTTATGCTGGTCTGGTTTAATTTTAGATTTGGGGTAGTTTTGATTTTATTTTGACTAGTTTAGCTTTATGCTTGTAATGTTTAAATAATATATATATATATATATATATATATATATATATATATATATATATATTATTTAGAGAAATACTTTTTTTTTTTCAGAAACAGTAAAATATTGCTAATAATACATTAAAACACAAAAATAGTCTTGCATTGTTAGCCGAGAGGTATCGCAGTCGCCATGCAAGCAAGTAGTTGGTTGCAGACGGTTGTGGGTTCGCGTCCCGGCCGATGCTATGACACATGGAAAAAAAAAAAAAACACAAAAATAAATACATATAAGGCTTTAACCTTAGTGCTATGTGCTTTGAGTGCTCAATTTTGCCACAAGAGGACCTCTACAAATCTTAACACAAGATTATGACTTTATAAAGATAAGAGCAGCCATCTTATCTTCAACCTACTTTCTAATTATATAGGCAAATCTAAAGCATTTAATTTGAGAGTGAAGCTAGTAAGTTCTTTACTAATTAAGTATACAACCTCGTCTAGAAATCAACATTCATGAAATCTTTTGATTCACAGTGCGTTAATATTTAGATCTTGTAATTAGAAATATTTCAAATCAATTTAAAGTTGTAAACATTAATTCTTATTAAGCGCATGGTCAGCACATATAAAATAATCATAAACAAATAGCTATGCTAATTGCTCAACAAATCTTTGTGATAAATGCTTAGCAAGAGAAAGCATTTTAAATATCTATCAGAAACCACACCCAAATCCCAGACCAATGATTTCATGCTTTGGCATTCCTCAGTGAGATGCTAGGGTAGTTTCAGATACTAGATCTAAAAATACCAACCCAAATCCAGCATTTATCTAAGAGTTATCATTGAGTAGAAAATCTAAAATTTTCAGACACTTAAATGTCTTCAAACCCAGCTATCTAACTCAAATAGTGATATGGGGCTGAGAGATCTTTAGCCAAACCATATATTAGTAGTCTTAGCAATATAACATCACTTAAGACTTAAAGCAAAGACTATAAATAGTCAATAAAAAATAAAAAATAGAGTCATATCACATGACCCCATTTCTTTTTTTAAGCTTGTAAAATATAAACAAAGAGCTTTGCTAATTGCTCAACAAACTTTGTGATAAATGCTTAGCAAGAGAAAGCATTTAAAATATCTATCAGAAACTACACTCAAATCCCAGACCAATGGTTTCATGCTTTGGCACTCCTCAATGAGACACTAGGGTAGTTCCAGACACTAGATCTAAAAATACCAACCCAAAGCCAGCATTTATCTAAGAGTTAACTATTAAGTAGAAAATCTGAAATTTTAGACACTTAAATGTCTTCAAACCCAGCTATGAAATAATCATGTTATAAATTGTTCAAAAGGTTATGTGATGCTTAAGTATTCTAGTAATAGTTTGAGTATTTAATAGGCCCACTCAGTTTATATAAACAGAAGTTCTCTTTTTAATTATGTTACTCAATTGAGAATAAATCCTAAAAACTTCAATTCTGCGCCAATCACTTTACCACTGCACTAAATAGGAAAGAGCAAAAACAATGTGCACATTAAGATGACATTTTTTATATATTAATAAATGCAACATGATTATATGAACAGAAGAATTATTGAGATTATTTCATTCAATTAAAATTACAAAAAAAAAATCAAGTCAGATGTCACATGACCTAATTTAATAAGCTTGTATTTACAAATGTTATATATAGAGCTTGCAAAATAAGCTTTTAACAAGCTTGTTAATAACTGTAGAAGAAACATCTGCTATAGAATGATTGAATGAATTAAATAAAAATATAAACAACTATATTACAACTCCTTTATGTGATTCCATTTCTATTTTCATTACAACATTGAAACATATAATATACTAGTAACATTTTATAGTGCGCATAAACACACATATATACCTAGTGTGCCCTAGTAAAACTGTGATTTCTAAAGCTGTCTCAAGTGCCATCTCTAAATCAATGCATGTATTATATATATGTAGGGACATTATTTATCTATTCATTATAACAAAATTGTAAGACTCTAACATGTCTGCATCACAAGTCACTATATGACATGTAAAGTGTGTTTTGTATATCCAATTTAAAACCAAATTTAATGTTGTCTTGTTGTTCCAGCATGGATTGATGTATAAAATTTTAACTGCTAATTAAATATCATAACTTAAGATCCAGACTTGTTAGTGCCTTAAAGTTTTTGTGGGGAATAACTAAAGTATGTTACTATATAACACATATACTGATTCAGGGATGGCAATTGAAGAGAGAACCAGGCATTTTTTGGCTAGGATCATGTCTGTAGCTTAAAAATTCAAAGGAAGTTTTAAATTCAATAATTTCATTATTTTTAATAAATAAAAATTATATATATATGAGTATATGCACAGATAAATGTATATGGTATTATTAATTATATATTTATTTTAAACACATATTAAAATAAAATGTGCTTTTTTATTAACAATTATAAAGTGGAAATAACTATATTTTAGAAAATGTTATTAAAATTTTTATAAACAGATAGATTAATTAAGAAGGTAAGTATTTGTTGTAATTTGATCTGGTAATTCCTTTCAAGGATAAAATTTTATAAATTTCATGATTGGACAAATAAGCTGTGGAGCAAAATGAAGTTAAGAGTTATCTAGGGGGGGGGGGGCAGAAGTAACCATTATATTAGGACTAAATTTATAAAGTCACTGGATAATCTAACTTTTTTTTACTTTTTATTGACAGATATATTTTTATTTTTTAGTCAATCATTTTCTTGGTAAACTTTTATTTCTGTTTGCAATTGCTAATTGGATTTAAAGAAAAGGGGAGAAGAGAATGAAGGAAATTAAAGGAAATTAATAAATTCTATGTGTAATTTAAAACTTTTTACTCTTGATTTTCATTGGCAGGTCTTTTTTTTTGCTAATTTTTATTTGTTGTTTCAATTTCTTATTGGATTTTGACAAAAGAAGAGAGAGATCTGAAATTTGGATTTTTTTTTTATCTTTAAAAAATTTACATTTTCTTTTTTAGGTACTGGTTGGTTAGTTATACTGTGCCAGTTTGGGGGTTCTTGATGGGTACTGTCGCTTAGAGGCACAGTATATCTAACTAACCAGTACCCCTTTTTAAAATCTTGATTCATAAAGTGATTTTTTTTTTTAAAAAATAAAACATTTCCCTATCCATGCATTCTAATAAATAATTAACTTTTTAGAAATTAATTTATAAAAAAATATTTTAGTTTTCTTACTGTGGTATTCATTTAAATTTTATTATTATTTAGTTTTTAATTTTAAAGAAAGTATAATTTAAATCAAAGTTTTTTAAAAATTTATTGTTTAAAAGCCAGTCAGTTCATTTTTATTTGTAGTGTTTGACTGACTTTGTACTGATGAAGCTGAAAGTTAGTTTTCAATGAAGTCAAAAGAGCAATTCACACACCCCCATACTCTTCATTATTTAAAAAGCTAAAAAGAAAGAAGAAATGTACACATTTTAAAAGACAATCTAAACAAATCTGTCAATTACAAATCAAAATAAATTGTTTGAATTAGGTAATAGATGCAGTTCATCCATCTCTTACTTTTTAAAAATCCAATAAGAAAGAAAACATTTACAAATTTTTAAAACTATCCAAATTTTTAAAACAAATCTGTCAATCAAAAGGAGTTATTTGAAATAGACATGCAATCCACACCTTCTCTCTCCCTCATTTTTTAAAAGGCCACAGGAAATTAATAATTTTTTAAAAGACAAACCATATTCCAAATCAAATCTGTCTATTACAAATTAAAACAGTTTGTTTGAATTAGGAATACTATAGATGCCAGTTACCACTTACTTCCTCTCCTCACTTTTCAATTAAAAAGCCAATAGCCAATAAGAAGGAATAAATTTATACAAAATTTTAAAGATAGAATAATGTCCAAAAATAAATTTGTCATTTACAAGTCAAAAGAAGAACTTTAAAATTCTAAAGCAATTAATTTTGTAAGTTGATGTTAGCTATACAACAATGATGACAACAAATTCTAAAAAAACTTGCAATTTACTTTTTTTTAGAAATTGAAAAAACTCAACAAATACTACTAAAAGTTCACCAAAAAAAGAAAAAGAAAAAAGAAACCTGTCAATAGAAATTACACATTGAATTTATATACTAAGTCATAGGTACTATGATAAATCATCATTTTTCTAAAGAAATCTTCAAGTGATCGACTAGTCATTCCAGTATTGTTTGATGACGTCTAAACAGTGTTTAAAGAGTTAATAAGAGATAAAAATAGAAATGTAAATAACCAATTAGATCGATACCATTTTAAGATTATAATATTTTCTAATCAAGTCTTTGAATTATCGTATTAGTTTCCTAATAATAAATATATGAATAAGCATAATAAATCGCAAAGACGTGTGTGCCTGTAAAAATAAAACATTAAAGTATTAACACTGAATTAATAAATTGTACAAAAAACTATTATCTCAGAAGTATATTAGTTATTTTTATAATTTTTTTCAAATGGAAACTATTTAAATTTTGTTTGTATAACAGAATTCTAATTATTTTGATGGGTTGCAAAGTAATAAAATGTTTAATTATTATAATGGAAAAGAGAGAAATAATATTTTTGTTTAAAAAAATATTTAACGACATTTCTATATTACATTATAGAGATGTCTGCCCATCCTTGCATATGTATTTAAAGGATTATGTCCTGTACATGTGGGGTTCAGATTGACCTTAGGTCAACATGGGTGTGACAAGAATCTCGGCCTCAGGGTGGCCTTTGAGCATTCCATCATCAGATTCTCGATTGGATGGACGGTTGAAGAGTTGGAGTAGATTGAAGCCTGTCCATTAAAGTATGAGGATTGTCTATCTTAATATATATCTGAGCACTTATAGTATATATGTGTAGACATGATAATCTGGACCAACTGATGATTGCTGGTTTAGCATGAAATACATTGGTGATTATATTTTCAACATATGTGTTTAAAGTGTATCAGTGTTATTAGATGGAGTGGAGAGTGGTGGGTCGTGTGAAAGTCTGTGCTTATACCCTATATATTACATATATATAGACACAGGTATAAATAAGCCTGTGTTTCAGTTATTACTGTTTTATTTATAAAACAGTGAAGAATTAAATGTTATTTACGATAATTATTCTTGCTATTTTTAAATTTATTTACAATTATTATTATGATATTTTAATTTTAATTTGCTTTTGCTAAAATTACCTCTAGAAATTTTCTACAAATTAAGTCCCTATCCCACTCTTCTAACTTCTTTCATTCTAATGGAAGTTTGATTTCTATTTTTGTGTTTACAATGTAGAAAATTGATAGCAATTAAAAAAATTAAATACTATAATTTGCTTTTAAAAAGTATTTAAACTTAATTATGTCATAAAAATAAATAAGTGAATAATTTTATTGTTCGGAATTTATAAAAAGCTCGAGCACCGTGACAGAGCTAACCACGATCCATGAACTTTGACCATTTCCAGAGACTAAATCTACCGCTGCATTAATTAAACTACACAAGGCGTTATGTAATTTTGTAAAAATTAATTTAAGCATATATATTTGTTAAATAAAATAACATTGTTAATTTATTATTTTTTAATTTGTATAAAAATATTGTATATGAAAAAGAAATTGGAGTACAGGATTATTTGCAAGTCATCGTCATCATCATCACCAACCATTATCAATCCACTGCAGGATGAAGGTCTCTCCAAGTTTAATCCATCTTTTCCGATCTTTAGCTTCTCTTCTCCACATCACCCCTGCACACTTTCTTATTTCATCCATCCATCTCACATGTGGTCTCTTTCTGGGTCTTTTACAATCTCTTGGAATCCAGTTTAAAATTTCAATTGTCCATCTATTATCATCTGTTCTAGCAATATGTCCAGCCCAACTCCACTTCAATCTTTTAATTTTTTCAATGAGATCAGTAACACTTGTTTGTTCTCTTACCCATACATTGCGTTTCGATCTCTTCTTGTTATCCCAACATGCATCTCTCCATACTTCTTTGAGTGGTCTGAAGTCTCTGTATTGCTCTTCTATTAAGTGTCCAAGTCTCAGATCCATAAGTAAGAACTGGTAAAACACATTTGTTAAAAACCTTCCTTTTCAAACACATAGGCATATTTCCTTTTAGTATAAAGTTATTTCTACCAAAAGCACTCCAACCAAGTTTAATTCTATGATTAATTTCTTCCATTATGTTTCTATCTGTATTAATAATCTGACCAAGGTATTTGTAACTGTTAACTTCTTCTAATTCATCATAATCAATCTTTATTTTCATATTTTGAGCAAATCGATTAAACATTACTTTAGTCTTTTTAACATTTATCTGCAAGTAACATTTATTTGCAAGTAACAGTTAATAAATCATTTCAGACAAACATACATATGCACACATAATAGCAATCGCAGTTTTTAGTAGAAAAATATATTTTAAGATTCAATTTCAAAATGATTTTTTGTATTTTATTAAAATACTGTAGAAATATTATTTAAAAATGATAGTTTATATAATAAAATTTACAAAAAATAACATAAAACAAAAAAGACATTGAAAATGATTTTATATTTCATAAATTTAAATCTCATTCTAATATTTTTGTTTGGATAGAAATATATATATATATATGTAATCAAATCAAAACGTTAAAGACAATTTATTTTTTACTACTATATATTTATATATTTCCACAGCATAACAACTAAAGCTTAATCAATCAATAGAATATCAATAATCTGTCGTCAACACAATCTTTTTAGATAAAAGATAGAGTCCTAGAGGTTGTTTTAATAACAGATTAAGAATATTCTATTGGTTTATGAAACTTTGACTATTAAGCTGTGAATTACATTTGGAAAACAGCTATTGGCAAATTATGGTTTAATATATATATATATTGCATGTTGGAGACTTTTGAACAATGTAAAACAATAATGAAATTAATAATTATCTTAAGAAAAAAAGTAGGTATGGAGATTTGAATAGTAAGTAATTCAAGAGTCAAAAAGCTTAAAAAAGATAATCTGATACAAATGAGATGTACTTATGGTTAATGATGATGACCACAATTTTAAAATGAAACATTTAATTTGATTATATTTTTCAGGATTATTTTCAGTATAAAATGCATTTTTTATTTTCCCTCATATATTTGTGAAACTATTTACCAAAATACAAACTTACATTACCCACCAGGAGCTACCCTTTTGATTTTGTTAAAATGACCAATGATATTTACATAGACATCTCTAAAATGTTTGTTCATGACTCCATATAAAATGCTATTCAAACATGAATTATTCATTAAAGCTATGAAAGCAAAAACTGTGTGGATATCTTTTGGAAGTCTGTCGTTGTGATCTATTATAGTAAGAATTCCATATGGACCCCAGCAAGCGAAGAAAACAATAAATATAGTGAAGAGAGTCTTAACAAGCTTAACTTCATCTGATGATATGTTCTTCTTTTCAGTCTGAAGTCTTTTCTTGCTCTGTCGCAGTGTTGTAAAAACATTTATGTAACAAATAAAGACTAGGGAGATTGGTATAAAAACACCTGTTAACATTAAAAATGCAGTGTAACTTAATGTTTTTGTTCGATCATATGTACAAAAATAATATTTTTTATCATAAGCTAGCTGGCCCCACCCAACAAGCAGAGGAAAGTCTAGACATAAGCCAAGAACCCAAATAAAAATGATTTGTAGAATTGTTCTTGTTTTAGTATACATAAAATTATATTGCTGAGGTCTACAAATAAAAAAATATCGATTAACAGCAATTCCAGTCAAACTGTAGATAGAAGAAAATGCAGTTAACATGACAAGAAAACCATTAAATATACACATTGGAGGACTGAGAACACTACGATTCATAATAGCATTTCCAGCTCCTATTGGCAAACAATATGCTGCAACAATCATATCACTCATAGAAAGACTAATAATAAATGCGTTGTTGGCATTTTGAAGTTTAGGAGTAAAACTTATTGCCATCACAATGAGAATGTTACCAATGATACCTGAAAAACAAATAAACATTAGTTTTTTAAAAGTTAATATTATATATAAATATTGAAAGTTTGAACAGCTAATGTTAAATGCTATGACCAATCATTTAAAAATCTCTCGGGTTGAAAAATAAGAGAGACATTAACTACAGATTTGAATTGCTACTTGCATAGTTGTGACAAACAAATATCAAATCTTGTTAGTTGACAAAATTGTTCAAAAGAAAATTTAAATCCTAAGTCAAAGCTTTCTGTTTGTTCATTTTTTAAAATCTACTAGACTATTGTATAATATTTACTTCTAAAATGACTTCATATGAATATTTATTTTCATCATTATAACATTGTCTATTCAAACTTTTTTTTATTGCATTTTATCATTATATTGATATTTATTTGGATAGATATAATATTAATAATTAATTACTACATTGGAGAGAAATAGATAAGTCAAATTAATTCATAGTCTTCATAATTTGAACTTCATATTCTTATAACATTTTTTTCTATTTGAACCCCAGATGCTTATAAACTATAAACCAGTGAAAATATATCAGTCCAACATCTCTTACTATTTATGCACTTCCTGAAAAACTTCAACTCACTTAATAATTGGAGGTTTTCCCAAGAAATTTATATATAATAAGAGATATCAGGCTAATATCTTTTTGTTTAATTAATCACTCATGAGAAAATATAATTCAAGTTAAAAATGTTGTGAATTAATTTGATTGGTTAATTTATAATATCTAATATAATATGTAACAAATTAAAATTAAAATAAATTTTATAAAATTTATAATACTTATATTTGTTACATAAATAAATATTTGCAAGATAAAATATTCATGCTATTGAGAATTGAAGATATAGCTACAGCTTAATATTTATTTCTATAATTAGTAAAGGCATAGTAAATTTTATGCTTAAATTTAGTTTTATTTTGTGTATATATGAACAAATGACAAGATTTCTTTTACTATTTTTAGTAGTGCTAAAAAAATATTGTATACATTGAAGAAAAAACATGAAAATTGTTTCTAAGATACATTTTATTCAAAAGTCTCTTCAGTTTGGTGAAGTTTTACATAGCCTTTTAAGTAGTATTCATGTTGTTTATTAATGAACATTATACAAATTTGCTGCAGAAGTGAATATTTCTTAGGAAATACTCTTTTACAAAAATCATATTTTATCATTTTTCATGTTAAATTCTAATCTAGTAACAAATGACTAATAGTTACTTATGTATTTATTGAAATCTTCTTTGTATATATTGCACCCCAATTCTGCCACTACTGTTGCTAAAACTTCTTATTAACTCCTGAACAATAAACCATATGATTATATATATATTGTACCATCCTGAATTAGATTTAAGATAGGCATTATCATATTTTTTTTAAAGTCATGATTTTATATATTAGTAAATGTTTAAAATCCTCAAGTGATGTTTATCCTAATTTTTAAAATTATTATAAACATACCCAAATACAAACTAGCAATTAGTGATTTGTTTTTATCTTTTTAAAAATAGTTTGTGATCTATTTTTCTTGTAGTTTGTAAAGTAGAATGATAAATAAATTCACTGCATTAAATTTAATGTCTCATTATAAATATTCATAAATGTAAAGATGTTTAATAAAAGTTACAGTAATGTTTTGTCTATCTGCATATTTTAAAAGACAATAGATTTAGGTAAATAACAAATTACATTCTCACAGGTGGATATACATATATGTACTTGTTTAGGTTATTATATAAATATGAGATTATCATATGAATTTAAAATTGTGAGTGTTTTTAAAGAATAATATTATTTAAGATATAAAAAAATGTAATAATCTTTTGTTAAAACAAATAAATGTATTTTATTTTTAAAAGAAGAGGTTTAAAAATATTATTTCATTTTGAAATATTTTTAAAATTTAACAGAAGACATTTTTTTTTTAACATTTGTATTCAAATGATTTCAATTTAAAGTGCAATAATTGCTCAAAATACTAAAAGGTGTAAATTTTGAGTTTATCTTAACAATGGTATCTAGGTCAATTATATCAACAAACAAAGGATATATAAGCCTATGATTTTAAGTTGGTAGTCATTTACTTTTGGCTCTCTTTATATATATTGTAACAGAAACATGACGATCGAAAGCTTAACTTCCCTTTTATTTATATATAATGGGGAATTCTTAAAATTCAAGATCGTCCACCTTCTGCTACCACAAGCAGAGCAAACATACAGACATTAACAAGTCTATATCCATACTTGACCAAACCTGTAACTATACGGGTATAGCCCCCGATTATTTTTCCCGGTCAACTGTCTCTCGACTGCTGTAAGATTTACAGAGTTACAGTGCTTGAATATTTATAAATTTTATTGGGATCAAAATACTGCCCCACCAGCTTCACATGTTAATCCAGTACTCAAAATGAGTAATAATTATTTCCCCAAACCCTGACTATATTACTTTTTTGGAGTGGTGAAGAACGAGATGAAACAGATTTAAATCAATAATAAATATTTAATACAATAGATTATACAATAAAAGAAATACTTTAAATCATTTACACACAAAAAACAGATTATATGCTATAATGCTATGAGTAAAAATAAAATAAAAAGATCCTATAAATGATTGTGCATTTATAATCCTCACTCTGTGTATATATAAAAAAGTTAAAGAATGTCTGTATCATTCAAAGTAAGAATTTGGCCATTGTCTAAATTAAAGGTATGTGCACATAGAAGTATAAAATGTAGTATACATATTTACCTAGGTTATTAAGTCTCTGAATTAACTTGAAGTCTTGCTGACTGCCACATGAAATTTCTCCACTTCTTTAGCAGGGAACGGTCGCTCTTGGATTAGATTTTGGTTGTGGGAACTCCTCCACATTTAGGACATCAAGGACCAGGCAAAACAAACCCTCCGGCAGGTGCTACATCAGTAGTTGTTACATGCAGATGGGAACCTTTAGAGCATGGGAAGTTTGAATCAGCAAGCGATCATGACGGCCCTTAGCCAGCCATTCTTGATGAGTCACTGATGTTAGAAATCATATCTTGTTAATTATGGCTGCTTATTATCAGAGCAGTATTTCCACCAACATCTTGACAAGAAGTCTCTAACTCTACTACTCAAATTTTCTAATTAAAATTCCCCAGTTCTTCGTCCTTTCGATCCTTTGTTTTCGCTTTTATTCCCACCTTTCTTTTTCTGAATGCGCCTTCGGCCATTTATATAGATTTGTTTTTACATAATTTCATAGCACTATGTACATTTATTTATTTCTTTTTTTCTTTTAATTAAACAGATTTTTAATAAAATGTTTTTTTTTTACTTATTTTATTTTTTGACAAGCATTAATTATTGCTGTCTTTGTCATACTTCAGACACACTCCATACATGCATTTCGTTTTATCATCGAATGTGTACTTTTATGACCCAGATCCTTATCTTTCGGTCACGTTTTAAATTTCAATTTTACTCTTATTTAAACTCTTCAAACTTTACTTTTTCTTATACATCATATTTTAATTTGTCTTTCATTTATATTTCTTTATCACTATTAATTTTCCAATGTACAATTTCAATATTTCTAACTTTAACTATTTTTTATTTCTCAAAATCTTGACTTTGGAGGGTAAAAGATAAGAATCTTTTCAATTCTAATTCCCTCTCTTTTATTAATTAAAACATTCTTTCTTCATAAATTTAAATCCTTTTGCTAGTATTTTAAAACACACTATTTAATATTATTTAAATGTTAAATATCTATATGTGTGATCGCAGTATGTGCAATCATCACAATATGATATATGTCTATCAGTTCAGTTAACATAGTGTATTAAGCATTAAAATAATTTTTTAAAAAAAAGTATGATATGTATATTTTAAAATTGTTTATATGAATAACAATATAATGGACGAATGAACAGAAAATTTGATGTTTATTTCAAAAAGAACAGATGTAATCTTTTGAGAAACTTAAATAACAACTAAAATGGAATTTATGTATCTGTAAATATATATACATATGCATTTAGTATATGAGTGTGCCAATAAATTAATAACTTACCAAAGATAAAATAATAATTACCAAATGGAATAATTATAAGTTTTTAAAAAAATGCTGGAACAGTTTAATTATGTGAATCAATTAAGTTTTTATATATTTGTTGTCAACCAAGAAAATAAATAATTTGTTAAAAATTATAACTTCAAGTCAACTAATTAGAAATCTTATAACCACTTAATTATTTATTTAAAAGAATAAATAAATAATTGCTATTTAACATTAACTACAGTGTGATCTTTTGCCAGAATTATTAATAATCAGTTTGTTGAATAAACTACAATACTTTTAAAGAAAACACACTATTTTGGGAATTGCTGTGTTTTATAATATCATTATATTATTTTATAGATTCCCTTAGTGAATTTTCACTGTGAGAAGTAATTAAATAACACTGAATCAGCATCTTACCATTTGATAAAACAAGTTGTATGATTTATTTATAAGTATTATTTGTACTATTATTGTGGTTGTTTTAAAAAATCATTTAACATATATAGATGTGAAAGTGAACATATAAATATATAAATTAACCAAAAAAAAATTTGAATACATTTAAGTTTTATATTTAATAAAAGCATTATATAAATTTTCAAGTATTTGTTTGTTTTGTTTGCTGATAAAATGTTCAATAGGAAAACTGGAACAAATTAAGATTCTCTCTTATACATTTTATATATATATATTATAACATTTGACGAACCTCCCCAATCTGATCTGCCACACCAGGGTTCTACCAAGCCATTTGAACCTGGAAAATTTATACAGCAGGCAGATATGCGCAGGAGAGGTTACCTTTTTATCAAACCGAAAGCACCAGTCGCTAGCTCAGAGAGAAGCTGAGCTTAAAAATATCATACTGTATATTAAAATTTCTAATGCTTACTTTTAAATAGTAATAAAATATATAAAATAAGTAACTGCCAAAATTAATTCAACAAAACATTTTATTATAACGCACACACACATTAAAAAGATTCTAAAAATTAAATCAACTAATTGATTTGGATTATATGCACAGATGGAAGCATTTAATAGATTTAAATACAATTTTAATATTTTAGTAAGTGTGAACATGCTACATAGATTATGCAATAACCAACCCAAGACTTTTTAATCTTAGACCAAAAATCTCTCATTTAAACCAACGCTAGCTTACTGATATACCGATGTGACCAATGCAAAAATGAGATTATTAGCATAACACAATCATGCTAACAGGAATTTTACATCTGTAGCATGATTAGAAAAATAATCATGATGAGAAGGAATGAGCATCTTCCCCATGATACAAGAACAAAATTATACGAGAAGCTCTGTAAATGGGGATAGCGGTTTTTGCCAGCTTACTGTCCCAGTCAGAGCATAAGAAAATCAATGGTGTAGGAAATACATCATCTATGACCATTGCAATGATATGACTACCTTTTTGGGGTCATGCATTCAGTTGGGCACGTTGCCCTGCATGCTAATGCAGTACAAGGGAATGAGTATCCAATGCACCTACTCAAGTTACATTGACATAAAACATCCATACATCTATCCACCAGCACTGATCCAACTATGAAACAATTAGCCCAAAATTAACACAATTTAAACTAAAAATCTTATGAATCTATGCAGCCATTCACGCTCACTTTAAATAATTAATTTAAAAGAAATTACAAGAATGGAAATGATATTAAGCATATTTTTTTTTAAAAAAGAAAATAGATAAATAATTTAAAATTTAGTCAGATAAGAGATTTCTTTTAAAAGTTAAGTGACACTTAAAATACTGGAAAAAGTTTGCATTATATGATTAATGTTCATACTTCATTTAAAAGAAAAGTTTATCCTTTTCAATGCTATAGGTAAGGTCTATCTTTGTAATCTTTGATGCATGGTTGAATTCAAAGTTCTTTTCATTTCCTATTCTTCTAGATAGAGAGAAGTCCATTGCTGGCTATTTTCCAGAAACCATCCTATTCTGGAGACCACTTCAGCTGCTGCAAATACGGTAAATGTAAATTATTGCTGACCCCTACATTTTGGAGATCCGCAATACACCTTTAAATATACTTAATAATTCACAATCAGCAAGAGTCATCCAAAATCTCTTCTCCCTTCAAAGGTTTTTTTTTTTATCTGCACTCCTATCAGTAGTATTTTTTTAAATTTATCTCTTATCTGACTATATGCCCAAGGGCCTGTTTGCAATTACGTGAAAATAGAAAATCATTTCCATTCTAAAAATAAAAATAATCTTGTTTTTAGATTTTAACTTTAAATTATATAATTTGTTTGCCATCTGTGCATTATATATATTAATTCAAATCAAATTATTAAATTCGCCTTTTTTTTTTTTAAACATATATTTCTACTTGAGGATGATTTTATATATATATATATTTTACTTTTATTTGAAAGAAATGTAACGGCATATACTTATTCCGTTACATATCACCGAACTTCGTCAAAAACAAAACAATAAAAAAAAAAAAACTTACTTGGCGTTAGTAGAAAACATTATTCTTAAAGAGATTTTTTTTTTAGTAGTTACACACACACACACACAAAAAAAAACTATTCTCCCCAACTTTTTACATCAGCTGAGCATCTCCCATTAGACAGACAGTTCCCAACTTACTTTTTTTTAAAAAATTATTATCCCTATTAATCAACTTTCCTAAAATTACTTTTTTAATATTATATTTCATAAGTTTTGTTTCTTACATGTATGCATGCATATATGTGCAATATACATTCTGGCAGTACTTTTATATCTACATTATAATCTACAGCTTTAAAATATAAACAAAAATTCATTTAAAAAACTTTTTTTTTTTTACTGGCATAACCTTTTTTTAAAAATTCTCGGGGTACTCATGGTTAAAGTATATCGGTCCATGTTGGGTGGCCAATTATAACGGTCGACAAACCTCCCCAATCTGATCTGCCACACCAGGGTGCCACCAGGCCATTTGAACCTGGAAAATTTATACAGCAGGCAGATATGCGCAGGAGAGGTTACCTTTTTATCAAACCAAAAGCACCAGTCACTAGCTCAGGGAGAATCTGAGCTTAAAAATGTCATACTGTATATTCAAATTTCTAATGCCTACTTTTAAATATTTATAAAATATATAAAATAAGTTACTGCCAAAATTAATTCAACAAAACATTTTATTATAACGCACACATGCATTAAAAAGATTCTGAAAATTAAATCAACTAATTGATTTGGATTATATGCACAGATGGAAGCGTTTAATAGATTTAAATACAATTTTAATATTTTAGTAAGTGTGAACACGCTACATAGATTACACAATAACCAACCCAAGCCTTTTTAATCTTAGATCAAAAATGTCACATTTAAACCAACGCTAGCTTACTGATATACCGATGTGACCAATGCAAAAATGAGATTATTAGCATAACACAATCATGCTAACAAGAATTTTACATATGTAGCATGATATCATTAGAAAAATAATGAATCATGATGAGAAGGAATAAGCATCTTCCCCATGATACAAGAATGAAATTATACAAGAAGCTCTGTAAATGGGTATAGCAGTCTTTGCCAGCTTACTGTCCCAATCAGAGCATAAGGAAATCAATGGTATAGGAAATACATCTATGACCATTGCAATGATATGACTACCTCTTTGGGGTCATGCATTCAGTTGGGCACATTGCCCTGTATGCTAACGCAGTACAAGGGATGAATATCCTATGCACCTACTCAAGTTACATTGACAAAACATCCGTACATTTATCCACCAGCACCGATCCAACTACGAAACAATTAGCCCAAAATTAACACAATTTAAACTAACAATCTTACAAATCTATGCAGCCATTCACACTCACTTTAAATAATTAATTTAAAAGAAATTACGAGAATGGAAATGATATTAAGCATATTTTTTTTAAAAAAAGAAAATAGATAAATAATTTAAAATTTAGACAGATAAGAGATTTCTTTTAAAAGTTAAGTGACACTTAAAATACTGGAAAAAGTTGGCATTATATGATTAATGTTCATACTTCATTTAAAAGAAAAGTTTATACTTTCCAATGCTATAGGTAAGGTCCGTCTTTGTAATCCTTGATGCATGGTAGAATTCAAAGTTTTTCTTCATTTTCTATTCTTCTAGATAGAGAGAAGTCCATTGCTGGCTATTTTCCAGGAACCGTTCTATTCTGGAGGTCACTTCAGCTGCTGCAAATACGGGAAACGTAAATTATTGCTGACCCCTACATTTTGGAGATCCGCAATACACCTCTAAATATATTTAATAATTCACAATCAGCAAGAGCCACCCAAAATCTCTTCTCCCTTTAAAGGTTTTTTTTATATCTGCACTTCTATCAGTAGTATTTTTTTAAATTTATCTCTTATCTGACTATATGCCCAAGGGCCTGTTTGTAATTACATGAAAATAGAAAATCATTTCCATTCTAAGAATAAAAATAATTAATTAACAGCATTTTTTTTAAAAAAATCTTTTATATTAAAAAGAATCTTGTTTTTAGATTTTAACTTTAAATTATATAATTAGTTTGCCATCTGTGCATTATATATATTAATTCAAATCAAATTATTAAATTTGCCTTTTTTTTTAAACATATATTTCTACTCGAGGATGATTTTATATATATATTATTTTTATTTGAAAGAAATGTAACGGCATATACTTATTCCATTACAATATATATATATATATGATAAACAAAACAAGTTATAAATATTGTAACTTGCTCTTAGCATGCATTTTATGATCACTAGATGAAGCTTTATCAATACATCCTAACAAGCTTTTGTTTACATAAATGCTGAGAGAGATAGAATTCAATATCTCTTTCATTGTCTCCAACCTTTAGACCATGGTTTAGAGCTAGTTGGATTACCTCAGTAAAGGGTAGAAAAACCAGAAACTAGATCTAAATACTAACTCTACAATCAGCATTTATGAAACACGTTTCTATATATATATATATTGTCTATTAGAGACAACAAATAAATCATATTTTCTTTATGGATCTTTTAAAATATATAATAATTTAACATCATCTTATGGTTTAAACAGATATAGTATTTTATAATCCACTAATTAAAATTATTATAGCATATTTATTGTCTTATTATTAATTTTAATAATTAAAATTATTGTTATTTATTAAATTCAAGTTAAGAGTCTTATTCAAATTAATAGATATATGATATAGTAATCACAATTTAGAATCACATTGCAAACATAAACATATAGAATCTAATTACCAAATAATATAAATTTTATTGCTGTACTAAAGTTCAGCAATAATTAAAATTGAGTCTAATGTTTTAAAAACATCCACTGGTTATCAGAGCTAGTCAAAAAATTATCATAAAAATTTTTTATATAATCATTAAGCTTATTTAACTTTTCTCATTTTACTCCATTACGGATTTGGTTTAATTAATTCATACAGCATTATTAATTTTAGCTATCCTATTTACATTATTACAGATTTGGTATTGTACAATAAATACTATTATAGATTTTAACTTTATACAATTTGTAGGGCATATAAAATTAAACAGTCCCATTTGATCGATTTATTCCATTATATATTTTACTATTTATACATGCAGATATGTTTTATAATAAAATATTAATTAAAGCTTTTCTTATTTTGTACTGATACAGATTTAATTGGCTCAATTTTATTTTTATACTGGCACAGATTTGGCATTCAGATCTAGTGCATATAAATAGAGTCTCTTATATCTTGTTCATTTTTCTTCAATTACAAATTTGATGCCTCAATTTATGGGATGTAATAAAGCTTTTCTTATTGCTCTCATTTTTCTACCACTACTATATATATATAATCAATAGATGGAGCTTTACCAAAACCTCTATACAAGCGTATTTTTGTTTACATAAATGTCAAAAGAGTCAGAATTCACTATCTCTTTTGTTAGCTCCACCTTCAGATCAGCTGATTTCAAGCTAATTTGCTATCATCAGTAAAGGGTAGGGGCCAGAAACTAGATCTAAACACTAACTCCAAGTGTTTATGCAACAAGTTTCTATCAGTTTGCAAGCATGAATTTTTCAGATACGTAATGTCTTCAAACCCAGCCTAACAAGCCAGGTAGCTACATGGGTCTGATATCAATTCAGTTTCACCACATAGTCAAAGCCTCTGCAATATATATCACTTGCATTTATGATCAATAGATGGAGCTTTACCAAAACCTCTGTACAAGCATAAAGCTCCATCTATCGATCATAAATGCAAGTGATAGCAAGTTAAGTGATTTATAACTTGTTTTTGTTTTTCATATATATATATAAATTGAAAGCTGCTTAATATAAGTACTTGCTAAAAAATATAATATTATAAAGTAAATTTGTGTAATGTATGGTAAATTCTTTATTCATTCTACCTTTTCTTCCAGATTTTTCCACCAATAGTATTACTCATTAAAACATTAATATATATATATTGTGATCTTCCAGGTTGGCACCAGGAAGAAATGTGGGAAGTTCACATTTGTGTTAACAATGGCTAAAGATAGTTATCTGAGAAAAATGAATTGTGATATAATTTGCTATTTGAAATTAGATTTTAAAAAATTAAACTTTAGTTGGATGTACCAATTGATAGGATTTTAAGTTATATATTTAGTAGTGGAAGAGGAAGACAGGAAAACATCAGGGAATGTTGGTATAAGAGTAGAGTTAATAGGAAGGTTATAGCAGGTGTTGTTCATTGGTGTTCTAGATTATTGTCTACTCCAATCCAAGATTTAGCTTGTGTATGTGGATGTATGTTCATTTACATCATTTCATACTTTGTCCATTTTTTTCATACAATTACTTATAATGTCTAGATTGTAATAGTAAAATTTATATGCTAAACAAAACAGATATACTCATATATAATTGATTAAAATGATTTTCTTATTTATATATATTTTTTTATTTACTGGTTATGTATTGTTTCTAATAATACATTTGGAATAGTAAAGATTGTTTATGTTATTGGATAATATTTGTAAATTAATATTTAATATTTGATATTTTTATTTATATTGTAATACTCTATTGTTGACATTTTAAAAAGCAAGCTAGTTTTGGAGTGTTGCCAAGTGATTAATAATAATAAAAAAAGAGGGCGTGAGTGTGTGTTGACAAGAAAAGTTTTGTACAGACTACTTAAGAGGAAAAGGATGAACATAAAAAAATAAACCCTGCAAAGTTTCAGCTCTGACTTTCCCAGCAACAATTTGAGTTCACTATTAAAATGCCCGAATACCATGTAAGAATATTCATTATAAGTCATTTAACATTTTGTTGTAAATTGATAATGATTGAATTATGGAAAATATTAAAAATGAAAATAATTGTGAGAAAACATATTCAATACTATTGCAAAATGCTTGATATATTTTCAATTTTTAAAAGCCTATTCTTAATATTACATAAAGTAAAATTAAAAAAATTATTTATCCAATATAATTTGTTTTCTTAGTAAAAGAATTACAAACTAAGGAATTTGTTATTCACATATATGACTGAAATAAATAATGAAATACATCATGGAACACCAGTTAATACTTTCTTATAGAAAGTATACTGTCATGAAGGAATTGTTAACAATGGGAATAAAAAATTATATCAAATTTAAAATTAAAAGGATAAAACCATAAAACTTTACTATAATTGTTTCACCTAATTGGAGATTTTATTTCGGGTGATTAATAAAATAATTCCAGTGCATGCTAATGTATTTATAGTGTTTATTACAAGATTTTCAATATTGGAAACTTTTGCAGTTATATCAAGTTATTTTTTAACCGTCAGGATTAACTTTTTGTTTGTGCTTCATTTATTATTAATAAAAGCAGTGTATACATCGTGTATATATATCGTTGACATTTCAAATAATGACTTTCAAGTTAATAACAATTCATCATCTAATGATTACATATCGATAAGTATTTTTTTTTTTGTATACTAGAAATGTAATTTTTATATATATTTTTTTAAAGCTAATGTAACTGGTTATTATTATTGTAAGACAATATATTGTCTTACATGGTTTAAAAATCATTCTATACATAAGTTTTATATTCGAATGTGTGTGTACTGTTATAAATATTATTATTATTATTGTTTTCCAAAATTATACTTTTGTTTTATTTCAATTATTTCATAAATAAATTATAAATATTATGATTGATAAATGCGTTATATTTATAACATTTTAAAGGCACACATATTCGAGAATATCGGTAATAAATAAATAGTAAACAAAACTATTATTAAAGTTAGTGTTTGCAAATGAATATTAAAATCTTTATAACATATCATATTAATATCATATTCATTTCATTTTTTTTTTAACAATTCATTTCTTTCAGTATAAATGAGATGTTAGAGAGAAGTGTACTTTATCTAAGTAAGAAGGGAAGTGGTAGAGTTAATAGCAAGATGTATAGGATAATAATATATTTTGTTTTTGTTATTTTGTCTTTATTTTCAATAAATATTTTATTGAATTAATATCCCATATGAATTGTCTTGTTATACACGTTCGATTCTCCATTTCCACACACACACACATATGGTTAACATAACATAGTTATAGAATATCTAGAGTTGCCAGTATAAGTCAAATTTATTTAATTTGTCTGCAGTTGATAGATCCCAATATTACAGTGCCAATATTATATTTTACTTTGCTTAGAATAGATGGTGATGTGGATATAAAGGTACCTGGTCTTCATCATTGTCTATCCTATAATAAATGTGATAATTGATAATTTTGCAATGGTTTTATAATTGAATAAATGTGTGGCATATGATTAAATTAGTGATACAGAATTGTTATCCATAAATGTTCTATTACTCTTATTTGCATCCTATATGAATACCATATCCTATAACCTCAACTGAGCTAAGCCATAGAATAATTACAGTATAAGAATCTTTTAAATAAGTTTAAAAGCAATTTACAGTTATAAATTTTATTCTATCTTGTATAGAATTGGTGCCTGGGCATTTATAAATCTAATAAAGTGAATAAGTGAAGAAGACAGAGGTTACAATATATATATATATATATATATATATATATATATATATATATATATATATATATATATATATATATATATATTAGAAGCTTGGGGATTCCATTTTTATTGTTAAAAGGAGGTTGCATAGACAACAGTTTGAAATTGTTGATTGTTATTGACATTGGGATTGTCTAAGTGCTGACTGATTTCAATGGACCATTAGTAAGAATGGATTTCCATACTTGCTATTAAAAGGTGTGAGGGTTGCCTTGACAGCAGTGAGAAATATTGATTACTATGTTTTACTGTGAATGTTTAGGTGGTTATTGGTTGGAACTTAATTATATATATATATATGATCAACAGCCATTTGATGACGACTTTTTATTTAGGTACTTACAACTGCAGATCACTTTCAAGTGAAGCAATATTGCAAGAATTAGAAGAAGAACTGTCTTATATTAAATGGGACATTATTGGACTTTGTGAAGTTAGAAGAAAAGGAGAAGAAACAATTGATTTAAAAAGTGGACATATACTCTATTATAAAGGCACACATATTGGAAATACAAGTGGAGTAGGATTCATTATAAATAAAAAGTGGAAGAACAATATTGTGGAGATTGATGGTGTATCGGACAGAGTGGCAAGATTAGTTATACAACTTAATAGCAGATACCAAATGCAGATAATTCAGGTTTATGCCCCAACAAGTTCTCATAGTGATGAAGTAGTAGAAGATTTTTATATGGATGTACAAAAGGCTTTTGATCAGAATAAACAACATTTTAAAATTGTTATGGGAGACTTTAATGCTAGAATTGGTAGACAAATGAAAGATGAAATTGCTGTAGGTAATTTTGGTTATGGTAATAGAAATGAGAGAGGACATAGACTTGTGGAGTTTGCAGAAAAAGAAAAACTTTATATTATGAATTCATTTTTTGAGAAAAATGTTAAAAGGAAATGGACATGGAAGCATCCAAATGAAGGTACAGCAGAATTGGATTATATTTTGACTAACAGAAAATACATATTTCAAGATTGTAATGTTCTTAATAAATTTAACACAGGAAGTGATCATCGATTAGTAAGGTGTAAGTTACGTGTTAATGTAAAACTAGAGAGACAAAAATTATTAAGAAAAACAATATTTACAGTTGATGTTCCTAATCTTCAGAAACATTCTAATGAATTTAAATTAGAACTTACAAATAGGTTTCAAGTGTTAGGAGATTTTGAACATGATACAGATTTGAATGAAATTAATATGAAAATAACTGATACACTTTTAAAAACTGCAACAAACATAGCTGGTAGAAAAAAGCAGCAATTGACTAATAAAATTTCTACTGAGACTAGAGAATTTATGAAGAAAAGAAGGAATATGAAGATATACAAAAATGATGTATTAAAAAGAATTGAATATCTCGAATTTTGTAAAATGGTACGGAAAAAAGAGTTGAAAATGATATAAGAAAGTATAACTGTGAAATAGCAAGGAAAGCTGTAGAAGAAAATAAAAGTCTCAAAAATGTTAAACAACATTTTGGTATTGGTAGGAAATTTATATCTGCAATAAGAAAAAAAGATGGAATTATTACTAAAAAGAGAGATGACATCATGAAATTGGTAGAAGATTTTTATCAAGAATTATATAGTAATAAAGAACAAGTACCTCCTATATCTATTACATCTTCCGAATTGCCCAGAATTTTAAATGAAGAAGTGAGACATGCAATTAAGTGTATGAAGAAAGGAAAGGCTCCAGGAAATGATGGAATTATAATTGATATATTAAAAGAAGCAGGTGAAGAAATAGAAACAATTTTAGCAAAGTTATATACCAAATGTCTAAATGATAAAGATGTACCGGAAGATTGGAAGAATGCAGTAATAATATTAATATTTAAAAAAGGTGATAAAGAAGATATTAGAAATTACAGACCTATCAGCCTTTTATCAGTTTTATATAAAATTTTTACCAAGATAATTACAACTCGTCTACAGAGAACTTTGGATTTCCACCAACCAAGAGAACAAGCTGGATTTAAAAGTGGTTTTAGTACAATAGATCATATCCAGGTATTGAGAGAAGTCATAGAAAGGACAAACGAATATGAGTTGTCATTATGTTTTGGATTTGTAGATTATGAAAAGGCATTCGATTCTATACACATTTCTTCAGTGATTAAAGCATTGGATCATCAAGGTATAGATCCAGGATATTGTCATATTTTAAAGAATATTTATAAAAATGCAACAGCAACAATTAGATTACATAATGATACTGGAAAAATCAACATTGAGAAAGGTGTAAGACAAGGTGACTCCATATCTCCAAAACTCTTTACAGCAGTGCTGCAAGAAGTATTTTGTGGATTAAAATGGGAAACTAAAGGAGTGAAAGTAAATGGAGAGTATTTAAGTCATTTAGATTTCACAGATGATGTAGTTGTTTTTGCAAATAATGCTTCAGAGCTGCAGGAAATGTTGCAGGAGTTAGCAGATGAAAGTAGAAAAGTAGGACTAAAGATAAATGTTAAAAAGACTAAAGTAATGTTTAATCGATTTGCTCAAAATATGAAAATAAAGATTGATTATGAAGAATTAGAAGAAGTTAACAGTTACAAATACCTTGGTCAGATTATTAATACAGATGGAAACATAATGGAGGAAATTAATCATAGAATTAAACTTGGTTGGAGTGCTTTTGGTAGAAATAACTTGATACTAAAAGGAAATATGCCTATGTGTTTGAAAAGGATGGTTTTTAACAAATGTGTTTTACCAGTTCTTACTTATGGATCTGAGACTTGGACACTTAATAGAAGAGCAATACAGAGACTTCAGACCACTCAAAGGAGTATGGAGAGATGTATGTTGGGAGTAACAAGAAGAGATCGAAAATGCAATGTATGGGTAAGACAACAAACAGGTGTTACTGACCTTATTGAAAAAATTAAAAGATTGAAATGGAGTTGGGCTGGACATATTGCTAGAAGAGATGATAATAGATGGACAATTGAAATTTTAAACTGGATTCCAAGAGATTGTAAAAGACCCAGAAAGAGACCACATGTGAGATGGATGGATGAAATAAGAAAATGTGCAGGGGTGTTGTGGAGAAGAGAAGCTAAAGATCGGAGAATATGGATTAAACTTGGAAAGACCTTCATCCTGCAGTGGATTGATAATGGTTGATGATGATGATGATCAACAGATGGTATTTTACCAAAAACACCATCAAAGCATCATAAATGCAAGCGTTGGCAAGTTTAACTTGCTTTTTTGTTTACAAACATGCTTTGACGGTGTTTTTGGTAAAACGCCATCTGTTGATCATAAATACAAGCGTTGGCAAGTTTAACTTGCTTTTTTGTTTTTCATAAATGTACCTTTGAAGTTTTTCTTGCAATGATATATATTGCAGAGGCTTCTACTATGTGGAGATACTGAACTGATATCAGACCCATATAGCTATCTGGCTTGCTATGCTGATTTTGAAGACATTACGTGTCTAAAAAATTCACACTTGCAAGCTGAATAGAAATTGTTTCTTAAACACTCAGAGTTTTAGTGTTTAGATCTAGTTTCTTATTTTCTGTCCTTCACTGATGATAGCAAAATCAGCTTGAAATCATGATCTGAAGGTGGAACTAACGAAAGATGTAGTGAATGCTTACTCTGACATTTATGTAAACAAACATGCTTTGATAGTGTTTTTGGTGAAACGCCATCTGTTGATCATAAATACAAACGTTGGCAAGTTTAACTTGCTTTTTTGTTTTTCATATATACATATATATTGTGCCCTTATCTGTAGGTCATAATAAGGTAGAAAAGGTCAATTACTAAAAAATTTTAAATTTTAAGTTATATTTGTATGATATATAAATAATAGTAGGATAATTAAATTTTATAGTACAATTTAAAGCTGAAAATACCTGGTATATAACAGTGTAATAAATTATTTTAAAAGAAAACAGTTAAATAAAGCTTAATTATATTCTTGCTTATGGTTGTAAAAGCTGGCCATATAAAATAATACAGCTATAAATAGTTAAAAGTATATTAATAATTTGAGTATAATATTTTAAAACTAATAAATTAAATAAATGCTAGATGTAATGTTATAAGTGTATTTAATAATCAAAATTAATAGAGTATATTTTATTATAAACTTTGGGATGGTGAGAATTATATTTAGTTCTACAAGTTTTAATTATTTTCCAAATTATTATAAAATATATCAGTTTTGGTAATTTAGACAGAGACGTAAATAAAAAATCATCTGATAAAATTAGTAAACACGTGACTGTATATTATATACCTTCACACACACGCTTGTTAAAATAATAATAAAGTTTGTGAATTTGAAACTAGATATAATTGCCATCGATCCTTAAAGTAAAAGTTAAAATATTAAATATTGTTTTAATAATTGTTTTTAAAGTTTAAATAATTTTGATAAAACTATAATGGAATTTAAAAATACTAGTCTAAATAATATTTAAGACATGACATCATCAATTCCTTATTTTAAAAGTCTAATCTGTTATATAACTAAAATGTGTAAATTTGTTCGCGCTAAAAAGTCATTAACCAATCAAAGGAGGTAAATTAGCAGACAAAATATAAGAATTATACAAAGCGGGAGGAAGAAGGAATGTGTAAGTGAAAGAGAAAGTAATATATTTTTTAGCTGGTAACACCGTAGCTGGAAAAGTGATATAAATTTAAAATTTAGTATTTATTTTAAAAGTTCTTTTGTAACATATAATATATTTTGACTGCCTCGACATGGATTGCTAATTTTAAAAGTTATCTTACCAGGGAATTTTATTTGAGTTTAACCAAAAGCCTACAGTAAAATGGAAGTACAAGAAAAATTACCTAAAAATATTGCTAAAGGAAAAATATTTGGAAAGTGCCTTAATGCAGATTTATTTATGCTCAACCAGAAACTTATCATTATAACTCAAAGAAATATAATTGGGACGCTGTATGAAAACCTAAAAGAGAAGTTACTTGTCGTCAGGAAAAAATTATGACGCACAATTTATAAGGCTACTTTAAAGTTATTTTATTCTTCTCTATGGAAAAATTTAATATGCATTTTATTATAAAGAAAAATTATAATGAAGAAAGAATGTTTATCTTTTAAGGGAGAAACATTATAAAAATATAGTACTAGAATTTTCAAAGAAAAAAAAAAAAGTAAAAGAATAATATGAAAGTGCTATTATGTATTTTATGGAAAGGAACCAGAAAACTTTATCTAAGAGGAATTAGAAAAATATTATAAAATATTCAATGGAAGAAATGTTTGATTTAGAAAAGATAAAATTAAATTACTTAATAAAACAAAATAAGCGTATGTCACGCTTGAATGTGAAGCTATAATAAGATACAGTAATTAATATACGCTAAGCGCTTTCGAGGTCCTTTACCTCATATTCATAGCGAAGCTGTGAGCTGCGAAAATAAAAAATGGGGCGGGAGAAGTTGTATGCAAAGCATATGCAAATGGACTAAATAGTCCAGCGTTTAGAAATGTCGAAGCATGTGTCGCGTCTATTGATTGAGTTGTTATTGTTGTTGATGTAGTACGCTTCTCTGATCTTCCGCTTAATGTCGTTTTTCTCGATACAAACTATTTTAGGGTGGGAAGGTTCAAATAAATGTCCAGTTTTCTTGGAGTGTTCCAAAAACGTAGATGAGTTATCGTTGTTTTTCATAGCTCTATTATATGTGTATCTGTGTTGTGCTGTCCGGATGGTTGTGCCTGCCTTGGTTTCTCCAAAATAAATGGCGCGGCAACCGGGTTGTGGGCAAGTGATGCTGTAAACGACATGGGGGGTCTGAGAAGGTTCTAATTTGTCCTTGGAGTTATTGATGAGGCGGTTAGAGCAAGGGGGTGTATGAAAGCTGATTTTAAATTTATTGCTCAAAATCTTGATTAGAGTTGTATGGATCTGTAGACAGAAAGCAATCTATTCACATTATCCAACAAGAACTCACCAATACAATGTCATCTGAACGCATTAATTTCATCATTACATTTTTAACTTGGATGGATAAGCATATATACACAACATTTGAGCACACTTGGTACAATATGAAAAGCGGATGGCCGATGGGCCTCCCTCTCAGCGGAATCATCACTAGCATTTTTCTTAATTACTACGAAAAATTAATAGTGCCTAAATACCAAGCTGATAACCCCCACATTTTATACATCCGGTACGTAGATGACATACTTATTCTAGCCAATCAACACACCACAAACAATATTATACAAGAACTAACACACAGCACTAAGCTAACCATTAATTCCACATCTGAGGATGCATCCCAAAGCCTAAATTACCTGGATCTTAAGTTAACGTGCGAGGAACCATGTATAAATTATTCAATGATTATAAAGCCTTTTGAAATCAGAGGCTTCATACATCCACATTCTAACGTTCCTAACTCCCACAAATTAGCAGGACTACAAGCATTCCTACACAGAAACATGCAGCTGTGCAAATTTGAAGCAGATCGAAAGAACAACATACACCTCTATACTAAAGACCTACTACAGGCAGGCTATAAACTCCACACTATCAACAACAAAATCAAGCAGTTTCATACAAAAATCACCATTAATAAAAACAATATTAAACTTCCATATATCACTCTTCCCCACATACATAAAATCTCCCACCAACTAATCAAGATTTTGAGCAATAAATTTAAAATCAGCTTTCATACACCCCCTTGCACTAACCGTCTCATCAATAACTCCAAGGACAAATTAGAACCTTCTCAGACCCCCCATGTCATTTACAGCATCACTTGCCCACAACCCGGTTGCCGCGCCATTTATTTTGGAGAAACCAAGGCAGGCACAACCATCCGGACAGCACAACACAGATACACATATAATAGAGCTATGAAAAACAATGATAACTCATCTACGTTTTTGGAACACTCCAAGAAAACTGGACATTTATTTGAACCTTCCCACCCTAAAATAGTTTGTATCGAGAAAAACGACATTAAGCGGAAGATCAGAGAAGCGTACTACATCAACAACAATAACAACTCAATCAATAGACGCGACACATGCTTCGACATTTCTAAACGCTGGACTATTTAGTCCATTTGCATATGCTTTGCATACAACTTCTCCCGCCCCATTTTTTATTTTCGCAGCTCACAGCTTCGGTATAAATATGAGGTAAAGGACCTCGAAAGCGCTTAGCGTATATTAATTACTGTATCTTATTATAGCTTCACATTCAAGCGTGACATACGCTTATTTTGTTTTATAAATTGAATTTATCGAATGAGAAGATTTAAAATTATATAAATTACTTAATGAAAATGGATCCATGGAAACAGAAATTTTATTGAAGATTTAAATAAAGTACCTAGAAGATGCATCGGAAAAGGCGCGCGGGAAAAGACTAGCAGACAATATTAGAGGAGATATCAAGAATTAATAATTGTATACAATATTGTGAAAACCAAGGATTGTTGTCTATGAAGATTTATCAAACAGAGCAGTAATTGTTTTACTTTAAAATAGAACATTAAGTGACTGAAGAAGAAATAAAATATTTTTTTTAGCTTTAATATGAACGGTTCAAGAAAGTTTGATGAAGAAGTATTGTAAATATAATTTAAATATTTTTGCTAATTTATTTTAAATATAAAATGCTATGTGAGATTAGGGAAAACATAATTTTAGTAATATTAAAAAAATTAAATATAATAGCTTAATAGAATGATAGAAATATTATTTTAAAAATAAAATGTATGTATGGAAGTTTTATATCTACAAGAATCAATGGGATGGTGAAGCCTACAGAACGCGATCGAGAATATAAAGATCGTTTGGTAATTTTTGATATTTATTATAATGCATAATGTATTTTTTTTTAGATCATATATTGATTAAGAATGATGTGTGAAAGTTTAAATTCTATGTACACATTTTATACAACATTAAAACCTATTATGAGATAGGAGTAATTTTAAATATGCATGCAATAAGTTATTTAAAGTATAATTAACAATATAACATAACAGAACAATTGTGTGATTCTTTTGAACTTTCATGTAATAAAGTATTCAGATATTTTAAAATAGTTTGTATATGATAAATATACGAGACAAGTAGTAAAAGATTTTCTTAAAGAACAGCAGTATAGTTTTGAAATAAAATGAATTTTATTATTGTTAGAAATGCAGATAGGAATTTGTCGATGTACTGTATAGAAAAATCATGAGAAATAAGATCGGATAGTGACTTGGTAGTACTGGAGGAGAGGAAACCAAGATGATGTTTTGTTAATAAATAAGAAAAGTAAAGTATTTGGATCATAGTTAGTGTGTGATTTCAGTATAGCTAACTAAGCCCTATGACTGAACACATATATTTTGGACAGTGTTTTTTGCGTATCTTTAAACTTTTTGATGTTATATAAAGCTGAAGAAATAGCTTTATCATCACTCCTATAATAGAGGTTGGAAGACAGACAAAGGTCACTCCTCTATAATGTCTTTAAATTCACTGTGCCATTATTGTCAAGGTTTATGACGGATAATATTCTAGTTATATTTTTGATCCTATGCATCTATCTTCACTATCCTTGTTTCGTGAATCTGCATCGTCAGAAAGATATTTTCAAAGAAATAATGAATAAAATAGAATTGAAGATATGTTATCGTTTATGTGAGAATAGTTTATTTACTGGAATGTAGAGAATTGTGTAATTTTAAAAGTGAAAGTACAAAATATCATAAAGAGAGAAAGAATCATATAATACAGTTTATAAATTAATTTGGAAATGAATATAAGATTTTTAAAGAGAAATCTAAACAAAGTTTTTATTGTAAAAGTGATAATGAAATTTTAATGTTTTAAATAATATTTAGAAAATAAATATTGCATATTTATTAAGAAATAATTCAATAGTGTGTAATAAAAAGATATATTTGTGCATGGTATGTTAATGATTGTAATTATATCATCCGAAGTAAGGCTTAAATGAGTATATGGTGATTAACAAACATCGGATAATGAACTATAAAACTTAATACCAAATGTAGAAGAATGTTTGAATTTGTAGGATTCCATACCACCAATATAAAGCTAGAATTTTATTGTTTTGTATAATTTTTACTACGAATGTAATTTTGTAAAGATATAATTTTAATAATAGTAGGGATACAAAGTGTTAATAATAATTATATGAGAAATACATTTTTGTAACAAGCTAACCATAATAGGAAATCCAATAATAATAATAATACTATATTTTCTTAAGCATTTAAAAGATAAGAGTTAACTAGAAAAATAAATAGAAGTTTGATTTTCATTTTATAAACTAGTAAAATAATTTTGTGATAAGAGAGTAAGGATATCCAGTGTACATAATGTAAAATATTGTTATTTGTTTATTTTATTAATAAACTTTGTTGTAAATTTATTTTAAAGCTTTGTGTCTTCGTTGTTATTTCTCCACATGGATGCATGATCTCACAATACACTTATAATTGAAACAGATATATAGTTTTTGCACAAAAAGGTAAACATAAAAGTGTTATAATCATTTGAGAATTTATTTGTATGTTAAAATTAAAAGATCATAATTATATCATTTATTGGTCATAAGTCGATTGCCACAATATTACATTAAATTATATGCTAATGTTGCCACACGTATTCTGTAGTCAGATTATTAAAATACTACCACGTATGTAATTATTTATTTCATTTAGGAAGTAATAAGATTATATTATATTATTGTTATTATTATTATTTATTATTGTTAGTTACTGCGTAGTGAATTATGACATAAAATTCCCTTTTCATAGTTTGCTACCGTAATTTTAAATCAGTTAGAATACAAGTTATGAACCTGAGATTTTATTTATTTTATTTATTTACTTAATTTTAATTAATTGAGCTAGATTCTTATTAGAAAGAATATTAAGATATGATTATTATTTTAATCGTAGTGAATAGATCTTAGAAAGTCATAAGAATACTATGAGTTAGTTATTTAGTATAGTGTTCTTATGCCATTGAGATAGTATCATGTGGATAATATCTCAATGTAGTCTATCTCGTTCCCCGCATCGTCACTCCATGTCTCATGAAAATAGTAGATATTTGTTAATTCATTTTAAAAATATAACTGTATTTGTAGTATTAAAATTAGAGCTAGTAATCATTTTAATTAACGCTGAATATTTCATTTATTTATTTGTTAAACTGAGCTAGAACCCGTAAATTTTAAACACTATATAAATTTTGGTCAGGATGGACGAGAGCGGTGGGGGAAGAGGTTAGAATATATATATGAAAGCAGTCGACATCTAAATAATACCAATATCAATAACAATCAACAATTTCAACCTGTTGTTAAGACAATCTTCTTTAAACAATAAAGAGGGAAATTCACCTTTATATATGGTCTAATATATTTATATAGACACTAAATCTCACAACTTGATCACAAAAATAAAGTTATTAATTCAAAGAAGTTTAATAAACCTCATTAACCAGATAAATCAAACCTGTTCTGAATGCAGATTAAGATTCCAATTTCAATTATAAGTTTCAAATTGCACTCCACCTATATATTACTTATATAATAAAGCTACTAATGCCCAAGATATTAAAAAACAATTTCTTTGCTAACTTGGATAATATTTTTATCAAATAAATGATTGAATAAGAGGAAAAAATCCTCATTGTAAATTATAAACATTTAATAAAAAAAATCAACAGAAAGAGAGAATCACTTAACTGAGTGCACAAAATTAACAGAAAGTCCTGACGATGATTCATAATAACACTCTAAGAGGTGGATGTGGCGTGAAATGTATGAATTCAAACTTACAATTTTCTAATTCTTTTTAATGAATAGTTTTTTAAACTGTGAATTATTGAAGTCATAAATGATCAGTCAGTGGATTCAAAGGATTCTTGTATTTAAGTTTCCAAAAAAAAAGTAAGGTTCATATATAAATTTTAATTGAAACCAACATTTATTTATAACATATCTCTCAATGAAATGTATGTTATATGAATTGATTTGATAGAAGTAGATTTTATGATGATTATAGTTTTTCAGCAAAGGATACTGCATCAAGCATTAAAAGTGCTTGATTGCCATCATTACTAATTTTCATGCTATCTGCTGACCTTTAACAAAAATATATCAGATGTAACAAATGACTTCAATATAATATGCATATAAAATAGTAAAAATTAAATAGATTAATAATATTTTATACTAAGAGTAATTATCAGTTATTTGGTAGACTGTTCCTTCAACTGATATCCTCAATAAATATATCAGATACACCATTAAAAAATAAGCAGAGCAAGGATCTACTGTTCTATCTATATTCTATTTTTTCTTTGATTTCAACTTAAAATAAAATCAACATTAACATTCTGATATAATCTTGAATTGTACCAGAAAAAATAAAACTACTATGACTCTAAAAACCCAATCAAAGTAGTTGTTGTATCGGTTAATAAAGAAAAAAACTTGTATAGAGTCAGGAATATCAATTAGTAATTTATGGTTTCCTAGTTATCTCTATTTACATTGATATAATCTTTTTGTTTATATTATTTATCAATCTAAAAATCCAAGAACATATTTAATTCAATATATCAGTGTTGGCCGAGCTGTCTTTCACATGGTTGTGAGCAGGTTTTCAGAATTGTGAGAAATACTAATAAATATAGCATTCAGAAGTTTTTTAACATTATTATATAAAATAGAACAAATGGTTTAAAAATAATGTAATAAGTTAGATTGAAAAAAAACTGGAAAATTATATAAATTATGTATCAAAGAATATAAGAAATGCATTGCAAAACAACTCGGTTAAGACAGAGATTTTAAATGATTAAATTAAAAATAAGTTTAAAAACCCAACAATTAAGCCTGTTCAAAAGCAAGAAAAAAAATCAGGCAATTTAATCATTACAGCATTTTGCAAATATAATCAATTAAATAATAAAACTATTTTTGAAATCATTGTTATTAAAATAAAATCAAGATGTAAGGTGAGAATAACAAGATCCAATGGTGTTAAAAACAAGATGTCAAAACTTATATATGGTCAGTTTTTCTTGAAAGCAGTCATTCTGGATTCTCACTTTATTCAAATTACATCAAACCTTCTTGATGACTCAGTAGAAGAAATCTACCCTGGATCTCTGACTAACCTGATCAAACTATATGTTTAAAGAAATCTTTTAATATGAAGAAACAGGGCTTAAACTTCAAATTTTAAAGTCAAGAAATTGCTAAAGGACACTTATAAATGGAATCAATTAAAATTTGCCATTGCAAGAGAAATCAAGCTTCAGCTGCAAAACTTTTGCTTTGTAAGTTAAAATCATTATTTACACTGTTACCCTAATGCAGGGATGCCCAACCTTTAACTTGACGCGAGCCAGTTGAGAATTTAAAAAAATTTGGGGAGCCACAATTATATATTGCAGTTTTCATATTACATTTATAAACATAATTCACAAACTAAAAAAAAAACTGGTGTAATATGTTAAAAAGAAAAAAAAATGTAAATACATTTTATTTATATATTAAAAATTTGTTAACATATATATAAATTACAATTACAGGAAAAGTATATTTTAATTATTTTATTTAATGTGAAACCTGACACTGCATATCGTTATCGTTTGTATTGTAAAAATGTTTATTTTTTAGTGTGTGCATGTGTCATCAAGGAACAAAATATTTTATCAATTTTTCTTGAAAAGTGCAATGCAAGCCACATCAAATGGTTGCGCGAGCCACATGTGACTCGCGAGCTACGGGTTGGGCATCCCTGCCCTAATGTATTAACCATTTTAAAGCTTTATTTTAGTATATATTTAATTCTAAAAAACTATATTTTATATATTGATTAAAACAGGAAATGAAAGTTTTTTCTTTTTTAAAGTTAGTTCAATTTTAAAGCAACTGAACTTAAAAAAAAAATTCATTCCAGTTTGTATTTACTATATATATGTTATGATTTGTTAATATATATATATTTTAAATTTTTCTTTAATGTGAAATTGTCAGATAAATAATCAAAGGTATAATATTCACTTTAAAACAAATGTGCACACTTAAAAGCATCCAAGTGAAAAAAGAAGACATATGTAATATAATTAGTATTTTAAATAAAAAGTTTATTTTGAAATTAGATCAAATCCATTTGTATATAAATTAGCTCTCTTTTTGATTGTTGTGAGTTAAATTTTATATATGTTAAAACTTATTATGTACATGCAATTATAATCACTGTTAAATGATTATTCTACACTATGTCTATATAGTGGATTTATTCAGTTTTGTTTTACAGATGTGGGGTCAGATCCAAAGGACTACCTCTGTTAATTAAGAAAAATTTATCATTGTTAAATTGCGATCTGAAGTGACCATTCCCTAGAATTGTCATTGTAAGAAAGGTGTGTTAATGAGGAAGAAATAGATTGTTCTTAAAACTTCTTATCTTAAAGGAAACAGTAATAATAAAGATGATGATTCATTGTTTAAATACTAATTTAATTAAAGAAGGTCTTGATCTTGCTAACAATCAGATAATCATTTTGGCAAATGTGATCCTAATGAGGAACAAGGTTCAAAGTTTCAACAAGATCTGAAATCTCTAATGCCATCTTATAGAGAACTAAGGCCTAACCACTATACGAACCTAGTAATTAATTAGTAAATTCATTCATAAAACTGTAACCCCAGCACTGTAGGATATTACTGCTAGTGTTGTTCAGGAGTTTACAGAAAGAACTTCAACAATGAAAGAACACAATGATCAAAAGCATTGTTAGTGATAGCAATGGTATTGCAAGTGTTAGTGAAAGCAATGGTATTCCAATCATGTGCAAACATGTGTTTATTGTCAGAAAGTGATAGTGAATAAATTATAACTAAAATTACAAATTCTGCCTCATTGTTACATTCTTTTTATTTTTCAAATGATTTCTATAATTTCATTTTTATTTATGTGCAATGTTTGTAAGTAAAATTTAATAGCTTAAAATATAACATTCTAACAAAATTTTTCATATGGTTTATTTAATTATTTTCATTGATTTCTTATGTTATTTTTCATATATACAATGTATTTTTTTTTACTCAATTTTTTTTACATGTAATTTTCAGGAACCAATAAACATCGCGTGATCATTATTTCTTATGCTTGCTCTTAACTGTTATTAAAACAGGCAAAACTCTCTATATATATTGCCATTCAGTGCAAGCCAGAATAATCAATAGATGCCAGAAAGCTTGTGCATAAAATCTCCATCTAGTACCTACTCATCCAATATCCCCAGACTAGTTTCTGACTTGTGGCCTTCATCAGTGAGGAAACTAGTCTGGAAATGTTGGATGAGTAGGCACTAGATGGGGATTTTATGCACAAGCCTTCTAGTATCCATTGATTGCTCTGGCTTGCACTGAGTGGCAATATGTATAGAGTTTTACCTGTTTTAATAACAGTTAAGAACAAGCATAAGAAATAGTGAACATATGATGTTTATTCCCTTAAAACCAATCCTGCATAATAGGATAGTGATGTCTATGATTGTTAAAAAACCAAAAAGACCAAAATGTATAGGTACTAAACTAAGTTCAGAACTATATGACTATATAAGCTGATGAGCTTGGATAGAAAATATTATAGTGTTTTCAATATAAGTCTCATAGTTTTGTAGTTAAGTAGAGATAAAAGGTGGCTGCTGGAGGGTTGCATTAAATCCTAAGATCTAGGTACAGTGATCTCAGATTCAAGGCTCCTCACTGATGAAGGCCACAAGCCAGAAACTAGTCTGGGGATATTGGATGAGTAGGCACTAGATAGGGATTTTATGCACAAGCCTTCTAGCATCCATTGATTACTCTGGATTGCACTGAGTGGCAATACATATAGAGAAATTTTGCCTGTTTTAATTTTCAGAAACGAAACTATTATATAAAAAGAGGAAGATAATGAACTAAAACAGTGTAAAGAAATGGAAATGGCAGAAAATGAATTTGTTGAATTAAAACAAGAAAAGAACCAAAACTATGTGAAGAGAAAGAAATTCATCAAGAACTGTTAGAAAGAAAAGATCAAGTAATCAAGTTTGTTGAATTATGAGAGCATTATAGTAAACTAAAACTATTAAAAGAAATAGAATGTGAGAAAGAACAAGTAAAAATAAAAATCCAAATACAAGAAGATAAGCCTAATTTTTTAAGTTGAAGATCAGATGTATACAAAAAATTAGATGAAGAGATAGTGAAAGGACAAACAAAGTTGGAGTTAAAAGAAAAATCAAATGATGACATGCCATTCAAGTTGATCAATGCATTGGATAAAATAATCTAATAACTTGAATTAAACATTAAATTTGTGCATACAAACTTTTTACTTATATACCTACTATGCATAAGAAATATGCAGAATTTAGAGAAAATTGATCAGGAAAAGAGATCTATACTTCAATTTTATTTGGTACTGAACAGTTTCACACAACAATTAAGACTTCTTGACAGTTATCTCAGGAGAAAGAATGCGCCAGATAAATTTCAATCTCAAATCATTTCAAAGAAACATTATATGAATGATCAATAAGATGGATAGAATGTTTACAAAATGCCAGATGGACAAGAGAAAAGTTAATACAAGTAAAACTTTTTTGTTGATATTTTTTTGTTTAAAAGTTTGAAACTTTGAAATAAATAATGACTTATTCATTTCAGTTTTGACCATGTGGTCTTCCACATCATTGTGAGCAGATTTTCAGCGTTGTGAAGGATCCTAATAAATATAGAATGCAAAGGTTTTAAAATATATAAAATAGAAGTAATGGTTTAAAATAATAATATATATATTCAAATATTAAAATTATCAAATGTCATATTTAATATATAGGATATATATTACATATATTGATATAGGTATATAATAAGCCTGTATTCAGTTATTAAATGTCATATTGTAAAATAATATTAAATAATATAATAGGTTTGCTAAAAAATGTTTAAATTTAAGAAAAACTGGTAAATTATATAAATTATGTTAAATCTTTTTCTTAACAAAGAATGTAAGAAATGTATTGCCAACCAACTCAGTTAAGAAATAGATTTTAAATAATCAAATTAAAAATAAGTTACTAAAAATGATTAACCTTTTCATTATTTTTTTTTTTTCAAAAAAGGGGCCCAAACTGTACATTTTTACAATTACAGATATATGCATATATGCTATCATGTAACTCAAAATATATGAAAAAGAAATGCTAATTTTATTTATTGAATACATTGTAATAAATATATATAAATCAAAAGTTTTGGATCATATACATTCTAAAATGTAAATTATATTTTATATAAAAAAAATTAAACATATTTATATATTTTTTGTCAAAAAACCCGATGTATATAATGAGGGGTGAAAAATGAATATATATATGCTATCACGTGACTCAAAATATATGAAAAAGAAATGCTGTTTATTTTTTATATATTGAAATACATTATAAATATATATATAAATCAAGTTTTGATTCACATACTTTCTAAAACCTAAAATATTTTATAAAAAAATATAATAGATATTCAAACATTTATAGATAAGAAAATGTCATGTGATGTTGAAAATGTTCAATTGACAAAATGATGCTTCATATTTTCAAAATCTACAAAAACAACCTTATTGTTTATTGCAGAAAATATAATTATAATTTTTTGAAATAGACATAATATTTAGTTAGTAATATTTACTTGATTTCAAAATATTACTTGCGAGAATAAATATCAAAAAATGCGTTCAAGAATATGAAAGTTGAAGAATTATCACAGATTCTAGATATCTAAATAGATAGTAGAGCTTATTTTCATCGAAATATTTTTTAGAAAAGAAAAATAAATTATAAATAATTATTATAACTTACCAATTGAAAGAATAATGCAAATTATTAAAAAAAAAGAAAATTATTTTGCAGATATCAAAGTATAACATATTTTCTCTATATAGGTAGGTAAAAGAGTGAATATGGGGCTTACAAATTATCATCCATGGAATAATGAATAAATCATTAATTATAACTGCCATCTATGTGAAACTGTACAAACTAATACCTGATTAGTATACACATGTGCTAGAATCGAAAAAACGAAATTTTTCAGACAAAACCGCTGACTGTTGTCAAAGGAAATTTCAAAATGCGATATTGCATTGAGTACTAATCTGCAAATTCATGTCTAGTTCTAGGCAAAGGTTAAGCGTGTTTAAAAACAGCAAAAAATTCTGGCATTTTAATAATTACAATTAATTAAATAATGAAAGTATTTTTAAAATTCTTGTTATTAAAATAAAATCAAGATCATAGGTATGAAAAACAAAATCCAAGGTGTTAAAAACAAGATGTCAAAATCTATGTGTAGTCAGGTTTTCCTAAAAGCAGTTAATCTAGACTCTCATTTTACTCAAGTTATATTGAACCTTTATTATAATGACTGAGTAAAAAGAGGAAAAACAGCTGTCTGCTGAAATCTATCTTGCATCTTTGATAATCAAGCTATATATTTAAATGAATCTAATTAATATGAAGAAACAAATTATTAAACTTTAAAGCTCAAAGACAGGAAATTGTTAAAAAACATTATGACAACTTACAAATGGAATCAATTAAAATTTGCCATCATGGGAGAACTTGAGCTCTGGCTACAGAACTTTTGCTTTGTAAATTTTAAAAAAAAACTATTTACATTGTTATTTTAATGTATTAATTATTTTTTGCTTTATTTTAGTATATATTTAATTCTATCAAACTATATTTTATATTATTGATTGATTAAAACAGGAAGTGAAAAAAGTTAGTTGAGTTTTAAAGCAACTGAAGTTAAAAAAAGATTTGCAAAAACAAAATCCACACCATCTTGTATTTATTATATATATGTCATGATTTATTAACTTTTTTTTTAAAAAAAGCTTTTTTAATGTGAAATTGTCACATGAATAATCAGAGGTGCAATATTCATTTTAAAATAAATATGCATGCTTGTTAAAGCTTCCAAGAAAAAAAATGTATGTAATATAATTAGTGCTATTTGATATTAAATCAAATCTATTTGTACATAAATTATCCCCCCCCCCTTTTATTGCTGAGTTAAATTTTATGTATGTTAGAACTATATGCAATTATTAGATCACTGATAAATGATTGTTCTGTACAATGTCTATATGGTGGATATATTCAATTTGTTTTATAAATATGGGGTGATAACCAAAGGACTACATCAGTTAATTAAGGAATATTACTAGTAAATCAGGGTCAGATTCAAATAATCATCTCACATAATTAGTTTGTGTCATTGTTAAATTGGGATTCAGACCTAAAATGGCCATTCCCTAAAATTATTATTGTATAAAAGATGTTTTAATTATAATTATTCCATATTAGATATGTGAGTGATTATGTTATAAAGTGACATAAATAAATGTATTACATTTGTGAGGTCAGTCTTATATAGTATTATATTCAGAGTGTATTAAAGATCAGGGATTACTCTATGGTAATTATGCATGACCATTAAAAAATATTAAGTTGTATTATAAAATTCACTTGAAAGATTAATGATTTAAAATTAAAATAAACCAGGGACATTTTATAAATAACTATTATTTTTCACCATGCTTGTAAACCAAAAAAAAAAAACAAACAAAAAAAAAAGGTAAAGAAAAAAAAGAGATTGGAGAAATGATTTTATTTTTAAAAAAAAAAGAAAATTGTATTTTGTCTGACAATTATATTTTGTAACAAATTATTGTTTTGTTATTTGTTAAAATGTGTTAACTTCTTTATATGTAATATTGTCTAATCTGCATATTTATTTCATGTCCATTTAATCAGGAGTAATTTATGTTCTGTGGGATCTAGCCTGGTATTGCAAATAATGGCTATGCAGTGTTTATCATTAACTTATTTAAATATATATGTGTAAAAAATATATGTGCTGATTTATTTCCTGATGTTTGATGTCAGATAGTGCCTGAGACAATTAAAATAAATTGAAATTATTTAAACGTGTTAAAATAAATTATACTGTGAGATCATTGTGAGTTATTAGTGCAATTTCAGACTAAGGAAAACATTAAAAAAAAATCTTGATGACATTTGCATACTTTGGCATTTATTCCACCTGAAGAGATACCACAGGCATTTAATATTCTACAGTGATACTTACCAAATAAAGCTAATAGTATAATTTTATTTTTAGGAGATAACTACATTCATTGGACATTTAAAAAAAATCAAGTGGTATTTCTTGGGAGTTCCTAAAAAATTCATTCACTAGAAAAGATAGAGCTAGGCCATGATCCAGGAACATTGAGATCCAAAATCTGTTACTCTCTCAGGAAAGTTAAAAATTGCACAAGAAATGATGCAATAATTCCCACTCTGTCATTATTTTCTTGACTGTTATGGTCTGTATAATCAAAGAAGAGATATTTTAAATAGTGCCAAGTACCAGAAATGATGATAAATTTAGCATCTTGGTTGTAGTACCTATATTGCCTAAAGTTTTTGGTTAAACAAACTTGACCCATACATGGTATGATACTGGTTTTTTAAGCTGAAATTTTAGTACTAATGACGGATGTAGAATTTTGGCACTTTCTTGAGGATGCTATGTTTTCATGCAATTCTAATAAAGTGTTCTATCTCAAGAGTATATCAACCCACAGTCAAGTTTTCAAATATTGTTTTGCAATTTTAATCGTTGAAGAGGAAAATAATTCTGTTTAAAGTTGATGTTCGCTAATTGAATTAATAAGAGCCAACAACAAGTTAATAAATATTACTATAAGAAATTATATTTTGTAGATAAAATGTATTTAAATTTGAATTATTATATTTTTAAATAAAAATATTTAAATAAATCAAATACCCATTATTATTATTATAAAAAAAAACACACATATGAGAAAATTAAATTTAGCATTTCCCCATTATTTAAATAACATTTTTAATTTATGAAGCTTGTAATATCTAACATAACCAGAATTGGCCATTGTCTACAATATATATATATATGTGTGTGTCAGATATCTATTAACACAAACATTTATCTATAGAACCCACACAAATATTATAGTTTTATAAAGTTGAAAAAATAATCAGATATGTATGAATGGATATTGTATTGTAAACAGAACGACATTTCAAAAACAAAATAGAAAATAAATTTTTGGATTGTTGTGGAATGCGTTTTACTGAAAAACATGTTTTATTGCATATAGGTTTTTTTTTTTTAACTTTTTATTTTATTTTTTATAAACATTTAAATTATATTAGTTTTTAAAGCTATTTAAAAGTTAATAATAGTCAAACATTTTCACACTATTGTTGTATAAAATCTCATACTTCCAGCATATTTTTGAAACTGATGGAATAACTATAATATCTCAGAAATTTTATTCCATGATAATGGAAACTAATACACAAATAAATACATTTAAACTACTATATGGAACTTAAAAAGCCAAAGCAATAAGATTTTTAATAATATAAAAAAATAATTACTATTTGTATATATATGTATATGTAAGAGTATATATATATTAATATTTAAGTGATATTTAATTAATTAATATTTACATATATAAATGTTAATTAGTTTTTCAACTTTATAAAACTATAATATTTGTGTTAATTCTGTTAGATAATCAGGTAATAAAAATTGTTGGGTATAATCTTTCAAATAAGATAAACCAGGAAATTATAGATGATAAAAGAAGTATGAAGCAAATAATAATAGTGCTAAGGAAACAAACCCATGGAGGTTTAGGAGAACAAATTTTGGCTCTTCCAATTTCAATATAAAGGATTACCAAAAATGAGAAATAGAACTAACATAAAGAATAGATCCAGAGAAAGAAATAATAGATATAATTCATAAGAGCAAGTAGGAATGAGTAGAACAATCAATAGTAGTTTCGGAAAATGATTTATTCATAAAACTAACAGTGAGGATATTTTGAATAAGAGTTCACTAACATTCTATCTGAGTCTGACTCAAGTGAAGAATTAAGGCATAGTAAAGATTAATTTCCAGTAATTCAAAGACTGAAGACCCACTAAAACATCCCTATAATCCTGTACAGAACCAGTAATAAAGGTAAAAATTAAAAAGAAAATTTGAAATAATGAAGAATAAAATATTCAACTCCATTTTATTATCTCACCATTTTAAATAAGTGGTATTGTAATATTGTATATAATGATAATTTCAGATTATATCATATATTACAATATTCATAAATTTAAATGTATTTAATCAATGGGAAATGCTAAAATTAATTTTTTCATGAATTTTAAATAATAATGGGTATTTATTTAAACATTTTCCTTTATTAAATGATAATATGAGAATTCTCAAAATTTTTAAAAAAAATAATAGTGTGAATATTATTTTAATGTGATATAAATAGTTGAAAAAAAAAAGAAAAATATAAAATAAAGTAAATACTTTTTTTATTTTCTCTTCATTAATTTTATTTATTACCTTTAATTTTTTTTATAAAGGTACTAAGGTAAGGAGAGATAAATGAATAAAGTTTTTTAAAAGGAAAGAAAGAAAAACCACAAGGTCCTAAAATTTTGTTAAATTTTGTTTTAATTAGAGTTGTTTTTTCTTTTCATTTTATCTCTCACCAAAACAAAAGAAAATTTTTTAAAATCATGATAATTAAAATGTTTATCCTATTTTTGGCATAAGAGAAAAACAACTACAAGGGAATTTTTTTAATTTAAAAAAGAAAAGGAAATAATGATCTTTTTGTAAAAATAGACCCAATTGATAAGTATTCTATTTGGTCATGTAAGAGCTAAAATGTGATTGGATGAATATAGAATTGTTTTAAAAATAAGATGGTTGAAAAATAATAGACCTTACTGTCTTGTGAAGAATAGTATTCTTGATCAAACTGTTAAAGAAATCAGTAGCAACAGTCTTTCTTGATTCAACCATTGAAGGAAACAGTGGCAATTCTTGATTCAACTGTTGAAAAGAGAAGCAGACCAGCTATGAAGAGCTGAGTGAGAATAGTTTGGAAGTTTGAAGTAAGTCTCATCTCACTAAGTTAAAAAGGATTCTTCTAAAATGGATTTGAAAAAAATTATATGCTAAATTTTCAACTCATAACCATGTAACCTGTTCACTAAAGAAAATATAAAAGAAAAATAACCCTGAAATAATCTGCACCACACATTGTCTCCATTTAAGAGCATGAGTGTCTCACTATGATTTAGGCTGATCTGGAAATTAATGAATTGGAAAAATGGTTAAATTTTTTCTGTATGCTAGCTTGAAAATATGTGTTATCTGAGAAGCTTACAAAAAAAAAAAATAGAAAAAAACTGAAAATTACAACTACCAAAAAAGGATCCAAAAGGAAAATAAAACTATAATAGTCTCAAGTATTATAATGGAGACATTACATCTACATTTGTAGACATTTTGAAAAAAAAAATCATGGTAATGAATAATTTTATTAGTATTTTTTTTAAAAGTGAAATATATTTTTTCTTTATATTATTTTCCCTTCAAAATTTAATTATATAGAACTTTTTCATTTTCATAAAGGTGGAGGGAGTTTAAATTAATTTTATTTTTTATCTTTAAAATGTTTTGCAATTTTAATCATTGAAAGATAAACAATTCTGTTTAAAGTTAATGTTGATTAATTGAATTAGTAAGAGCCAACAACAAGTTATATGAAATTATATTTTGTTGATAAAAATGTATTTAAGTTTGAATTATCATATCATATTTTTTGTCAATTTTATTAATTATTTATTAGTTAATTTATTAAATAACTGCTAAAAAAATGAGTTTTAATGTCTTTATTCCTTCAACTATGAATTGGCAACATGTGACTTGATTTCATAATAGAGTAGAATTTTAAAAGATTGGTAAATTATCTCAATAAAATTATTTTAATTATAGTAGAACAAGTTTATAAGCCTTTGATAGCAGTTGTTTAGAGTGTTATCTTAAAATTTGATATTCAAGAATCTGAGGGCCCAGGTTCAATTCTCATGCTAATACTGTCACTGGTCAGGCCAGCAACACCTGAAGAAGAAAGAATAATACCACTTAAAAACATTGTGCATATACTAACCTGTGTACTATTACTAACAGTTAAATGTAATTGGAAAGTTTAAATACAGTAAAATTTTTCTAAAGACATTCGATACTTAATATTAAATAGTTGAAAAAGTCCAATATATAAATTTCAATTAAAATACCATCACAAACCATCAGGAAAATATTATAAATTTATATTTTCTCTTGTTCACAATCACAGTCCTGAACTAGCTCCAGAACAATAATGGTTGATTTGTTTATATGTGGGGATTTATGTTTGGGTTTGGACAACCAGATAGTTCTCTGGATGACTCAAAGATATCACCTTATTTTTTTAAGATTAGAAATTAATTTATAGTGTGCTTGTATATTAATGATACCATATGGTCAGAGCATTGATTATGCTCAGCAATATATAAGTATCTCAGCATTATTTTTATTATGAGTGATAGTTTAACACTCAGGTAGAGCATCCAAATGATTATATTATGTTTTGTCCTAAATTTGCAATGGCTAGATAATTAGCCTGTTCATAATGTACTTCTTTTATATCTAGTCACAAGGGATGAGTGTTGATTATTCTTGTGTAATGTTGGTGATTCAATTTATATATATAAAATAAATTATGGTGTTAATTTAATAAAAAATTTGACTACTTTCCATTCTGCTATATCATTATGACAATAGCTTTTGCATCAATAAAAGCTATTATTTTTATAGCATTTACACTAATTAATCAGTTTAACTAATAAAATATTCTAAAAACACAATCTATGCAGAACTGAATAATAAACTAGTTTATTTTTATAAAAATAATGGGGAAAAATATTAGTAGCATATTCAATTTTAGTAGCAAATTAATTTTACTTATCTTACTATTTAAAATAGAATATTTTTTTATTTTTTAAAAAAGATATTAACTTTATTAATTATAAAATTATTAATCATAGAACATTTATTTTTTAAATATTAATAAAAATATGTTTCAAATAATATACAAAGTCTTTTATATATAAATAATATAGTATGGGTTTTCTGTATGTGGTCATTCAAAAAAATACACTTTAATCTATCATAGTAATAAAGAGTTTTATTTTGCATCAAATATATTTGCTAAAGGATGTGGAACAGATTTCTATGTGTAGCTATTTTATCATATTGTATTTTTAGTTTGGTTTATAAATATTTAATTAATTGTACTAATTAATAAAATATAAGTATTTAATGAAGTATAAATATGATAAAATCATTTTTTGGTAAATTAACTTTTGGCCTGACCTTTATTATAATAATGAGTTTGTCACTACATATTTATGAGTGAAAAAAAAACCTCTAATTCATTTAATTTCATCTTTTGCTTAACAGAAAGGGATTTGGTTTTTATTTTTGCCTTTATTGTGAAATGCTATTATTTACGTTTAATAAATATTTTTTAAAAAAAGATATATATATATTGTTTTTTAAAAAATTATTCTAGAATTATCACACACACCCAATAAAATCTTATTATATATGCGTAGTATATTGAAATGATGTGTGCATGCATGCATAGGAAAATTTTGTTTGTATTATTTTAATTATAATAATGTTGTTTTGCATTAAAATAATGTTAAAGACAATAAAGCAGTAATTCTATTTAATTTAACCTCTGAACTTTAGCATTTTCATCAGATTAAAATAAATTTATTCAATAGCTTTCAGTGCAGGGTTAATATTAAAAAAAAGGAAAGAAAATATTATTACAATGTAAGTTTTTATACTGACTTCACATAAAAAGAAAATAATATTGTTTTATACAGAAATTAAAAGGAAAAGAAAACGCATCGATTACACTAGGGAATAAAACATTTTTTTTTCTTATCCAAAGGAAAAAAAAATCTAATTTTTATAGTGTTTTTCTGTTTTGAATCCATATATATTTGTAAAAATTGTATTTATTAAATAAAACTATTGAGTGATATGTAATTTAATTTTTACCTTATATTTGTGTATTTATTAAAATATAATCAAGAAGACAAACATATAATTTGTTTGATTTTCCATTATACTTTGTATCAGAAATGATTCGTAAAAGTCTAACTTTAAGGCATAATAGAAAGGGGTGAGGATTTGCTAGCTTTGGTAGTGCATTTACATATTAGAAACATCCAGATAAAGATACTAATATGTCCATTCTCATATCCAAGCTTCTGGGAGGATGGCAATGACACACTACATTCATTACTTGATATGAAATAAGATCATCATTCATTATTTTAGAATGATTTCTTGCCTTAAGATTTCCCAAAACATTTGTGCAAGTATTTTTAAAACTCTCCAATGCATCTTTCTTATCTTCATTTAATTATATAACAAATCTCTCACTTCATCAAAATCTTTAGTATGAGGGCCTAAATTTACTCATCAGGAAAACTTCTTTCCAAGTATATTAATCCAATTTGCAATTTATCCATTGTTTAAGATAAGTTTTTCAGTGAGAGAGAGCATAATATCAGCATATGAAGTGTTTTTGCCATGAATGAGTGAGGTATTTTTTTTTAAATTCTTCTGAACATAATGGTTTGTCTGCCTCAATGATGTAAATACAATATTTAGTATAATTTGCTGCAGTTTTAGAAAAAGTTCAATGATTTTTAGATCTCCATTAATATTCTACTTATTTTCTGTTATTAAATCTTTTCGAATAGCAACTTCATTTTATCATATGGTTATATAGCAATTGAATTCAAGATTTTGAAAAGTCAATAAACATATACCATTTGTTTTAAAAGTATCATGAGCAAGTGTTTGCATATCTTACTTTCATACTGTTAATAAAGTAGAATAGTAGGACTGTTTACAATTAATTAGATTGAAATAGTAAAAACATTTTGTAGATTGACTTTTGAATTAATAAGAACAGCTTAACAATCATCATAAATAAAAAGCTTAGATACTAAGATGAAGTTTTTATTTTTGCTTTCAGCTGTTTTAAATTGAATAAGTCTGATAATTATTTGTATAAATATAATTCTACTAATTCCAAAGTGTCTATATCAAAATGGCGTACCATCAAACTTTATTCCTGGTAATATAATTCAGTTATTGGCTTTATTAACACGATTAGATCTTTGGCAAATATCTACACTTATTAAAACTTCAATATATATATATATATATATATATATATATATATATATATATATATATATATATATATATATATATATATATATATATATATATAAGGGATTTATGGCATAGTATTAATGCATTTATTTACAATGCTCTCAACTTGGAATTTGAATCCAGGCCATGAAAACTAGAAAAGAGTTTTTCCTGGCTTTGATTTAAATTCTAAATATAATTAGGAGTGAAAAAAATTGCCAGTGCTAATTGATTTAATCTCAGCTCATCATATAATGTCGATTGGTAAATAAATATGTATATATATCTTACTTTAGCTGGGAAATAAAACAGAGATGGAAAATCATTCAAAATCTCACCATCTATGGAAAGCTCAATAAGCAGTGCTTTACCATCATTATTTTTCAATGAGACTTGTAAGAGAAGAATTTGTTCTACAATCAGTTTTTAGTTATTATTAACTTTTAGATCATTTCCCTCCCCTTTCTTTCTACTTCACTCTCTCTTCACTCTTCTGGCCCCTCTCACTTTTATCCCATTCACTCTAGAAAAGGCAGGTTCTATTTACATTATTACGATTAATTCAAAGCTATTCTGCAGAAGTGTAATATTGATTGCTGTCCTTAAAAAAATGACAGGATAGAATGCAATGGAAAAGTGCAGTTAGATAAAATGCTAGTCTTTCAAAAAAAAAAGTTTGCTGCAGAAGTTAAAGGACAACTTCACAAACTAACAAATACACAAACTAATAGATCAGTATGTTTTATATGTGGAACATATTTAAAGTCGTAGATTGGTTTGTGTAATTATTATGAAATTCATATTTTTATATTGGACTATTTCCAACATCCAATATGAGTATTGAATGTCTTTAGAAAAATTTAACTTTATTTAAATGTTTCAAATACATTCAACTGTTAGAAATAGCACACAGATTAGTATCTATTATTATCCCCTCTTCTTCAAGTGTTGCTGGCCTGATCAACCCAAAGCCTTAGATTCTTGAGTATTGAATTTTAAGGTAATGCTCTAACCAACTAAGCAATGCTCTAACCAACAGAGCCATCCATATCTTAAAATTCAATCAAGAATCTAAGGGTCCAGATTCAAATCCCATGCTAGTACTCTAACTGGTCAGGCCAGCAACACCTGAAGAAGAGGGGAGAATAATACCTTTCAAAATGATGTGCATATACTAACCTGTTTGAAGTGCTATTACTAACAGTTGAATGTATTTTGAATAATATTTAAATAAAGTTAAATTTTTCTAAAGACATTCAATACTTATATTAGATGATGGAAATAGTCCAATATAAAAATACAATTAAAATACCATCATCACAAACCTTCAGGAAAACATTATGAAATTTGTGTCTAGTGTACTATTATTTTTATTTGATTTAATCTGTTATAAAATATTAATAGTCAAACTCACCAATCTATATTTAAAAATAATTAATGGGATAACCTCTTAGATAAAAAAATATAAAATTTATATTTACTTGGTTAATGAATCCAGTAAATTAATAAACATCTACCAAAATATTCCCCAAAGAATTATTTTGGCATCTCTGCTATTTTTTTTCCATATGTCAAAGCATCAGACAGGAGGCAAACCCATGACAATTGTCTGCAAGGCAGCTGTGCAGACCTCTCGGCTGTTGACACTTATTTTTGCATTTAGACATAAACACAAGTATAAACATTCAAAAATTTTATGGTATGCTGATATAATAAAGCATTTAATGCAATAAACAATCAATCTGATATAATCAAATTATAACTGACAGAATGATTTATTGTTTGGAGTTTATAATAAATTCAAGATGCAGAAGTGACAAGGTTTTACTATGATTTATGGATCATCAGCTTCAGAGTCTATCGCTCTAAACCATTAGATACTGATGATTAAAAATAATATAAAAATAAATGTTGATCCTAGCTAAGTCAGTGGAGAGCATAAATTGTACTATTTTTGAACAAAATATATTATAAATTAGATTTTAAAAAATTAAAAGCAAAAAAAAGCTCATAAAGAACTTGGAATATATTTTGATAACAAATTCTTACAAAACATATTACAAAGAAATAGAAAAAAAGTTATAAAAATATAAGTAAAATACTGAAAATGGTAAAAAAATTTCTATATGCACAAAATTTTTACTGATAAAAAAATTAAGAATGTTTATAAAGCACTTTAAATTATAAATATACAATCAGAGCAATGTGACAATATTGGATACTTTTGAAAAAAATGTAAGATTATTAAATACATAAATGCTAATCAGACTGTGTGTTCTTTGTTTCTTTTAAAAGAAAGGCAATTAAAAGTTAAATTTTTTATTTATTTTTCAATATGAGAACTTATATATATATATATATAATATTTAATCACAAGTATATTGTCTATACAGAATTTAATTAGTTAGAAGGAATTTGAACTCAGACTTTTAAGCTTCCTACAGCTAGACATTTCATCTTACAACTGATACACATGACCACTTATATGTGAAAAAAATAAATAATCTCCAATATATGTATTTTGTTCTGAACCAGCACTCACCAGTTGGTCCAGATTATTATTTCCCACACACATATATAATCGGTGCTCAGTTTATATTAAGATAGCAAATCTTTAAAGTTCAATGGACAGGCTTCAACCTTCTCCACCTTCCATCCCTTCAGCTGACCACATCAGATTTTCAATAATGTGGATGGCTGAAAAATTGAAGAGTGGAAAAGATTGAAGCCTGTCCAAGATTTTTTATTTTAGTATTAACAGAGCACTGATTACATATGTGTGTGGGTGATGATGATCAGGACAGACTGCTGAGCGATGGTTTATCACAAAATATCTATATTGGAGATCACTTATCCTTTTCACATGTATGTGAACATGTGTATCAGTTGTACAAGAGGGGGTGGATAGTTATAGGACGATTGAAAGTCTGAGTTCAAATCCCTTATATATATATATATATATATATATATAATATATATATATATATATATATATATATATATATATATATTCAATTGTTAATTAAATTAAACATAAAGGAGTTTCCAATGAGATAGAAATAACATTTAACAGAGGTTTTATATCTACTTCATAAAGAGTAAACACATTAATCAATTGAGATTGGAAGGTTCCAGGATCGATTCTGGTGCTGCACTTTTTATGAACTCCAGAGCAATAAAGCCATACACATTTTTTCTTATTGATAATAAAAACAATCTAGGAAAAGACATTTTTTCAATTGAGAAGATAATATTGTGAAATGTAATCAAAAGTAAATTATAAAAAATATTCATCATCATCATTTTTAACCACTATCAATTCACTATGGAGTGAAAGTCTCTCCAAATTTAATCCAATTTCTTTCAATCCTTAGCTTGTCTTCTACATATTACACCAGCAAACTTCCTTATTTTATCAATCTAATGTGGTCTCTTTCTAGGTCTTTTACAATCACTAGGGATTCTATTTAAAACTTCAATCATCCATCTGTTAATACCTCCTCTGACAAGATATCCAGTTCAGTTTTAGTTTCTTAATTCTTTCAATAATATGAGTATCTATGAATTTCATTTTCATTACCATCTTACTACTCCTAACATACATATTTTCTACTTACTGAGTAACTCTCTGTATTCCTTTCCTGTTAATTGTCCAAAAGTCATATTCAAAACACAGTATTATATTAAATTATTTCTACCAAGTGCATTTGATCCAAGTTTAATTCCATAATTAATTTCAACCATTATATTTCCATCTGGACTAATAATCCAATCAAAAAATTTGTAATTGTTAACTTCAGGATAATTCAATCATTATTCTTCTGAGAAAATCCAGTGAACTTTACTAGTCTTTTTAGCATTTATCTTTAGTCATACTTTCTTATTTACATCTGACAACTCTTGCAACAATTCCTGAAGCTGTGAGGCACTATTTCCAAAAATAATATCATCATATGCAAAATCCAGATCTTTTAAATTTTTTTTATACATTTTTATTCCCTTAGCATACCATTTTAATCCCCAAAATACTTTTTGAAAAACTGCTGTAAAAAGTTTTGGAGATATAGAATTACTCTGTCATACTTTTTCTCATTAGTAGTCATCTTAGTATCACCATAATCACTAAAATGCATTTTACAAATATTCTTCAGAATATTTTGATGATCCAATGCTTTAATCACCATAGAAATTCTTATAAAGCCAAAAGTATTTTCATAACATACAAATCCAAAGCATAATAATAATTCTTTTATAACATCACCCGATACTTGGATGTGACTTACTATGGTAAAACCACTTTCAAATCAAGCTTCTTCTTTTGGTTGGTTAACATCCAAAATTTACTGTAGATGAGTTATAATTATCTTGGTAAACATTTTGTAAAGAACTAATTCTAGACTAAAAGATCTATAAATCACAATATCTTCTTTCTTAAATATAAATTTTTTTTATTGTATTTTGATCTGTGACTCACTGATTTTTGCATCCATATCACATAAGTATACTTATGCAATTCCATTATTGTATGGAAATTTTCCTTTTATGAATTTTCTAGTATTACATTTATTAGTCACCTGAACATGTTCTTATTTGATGGCCTTGTTTGTCAGGCCTACCTAATTCATTTTTTTATTATGATATATCATCATTTTTGTATTCTCAGTCTTTGTATGATCCTAATATGAATTGTTATATGATTATCTTTAGCTTAGATGCACTCGGTAACCCTTTTATGTTGAAGCCTAACTGTCCATTTGATTTATCATATAATAGCTATATTCATTTTGTTTATGTTAATTATTCAATGACAGAAGCTATATACTTAGTTTGACTTATTGTCTATGTTCTCTTATCAGTGTAATTTCACCAACATGTGTATTCTTAAATTTCTCAAATATGATGTTTGTAACTCATGGGATGCTACTTGCATGCTTACAATTGAATTTTGTATTTACTATTTTCCTTATATTATGCTTCTTCTGTAAATAAAATTCACTTTTGAAAAAAAAAAATATTTGGTTTATAACTTTTTTAAAATTTTTCCCTTTTTGTATCTGTTTCTTTTAAGATATCAGTTACACTTCGATCATTTCATAGAGCTTTTACCTTCTTAGATTTAATTGCATATTTCATTTCTTCTTTTAAAATGCTGGAAATTCAGATGTAATAACTGTACAGAATATTTTCTTTTATTGTTCTTTATTACTATATAATACTTTATCAAATTCTTCAACACCACAATGTCATCCTTTTAATAATAGTTCATTATTTTTTAAATTTTATTTCAGAAATAACTTTTCTACCAGTACTAAGATTTGTTTTACACTTTTAAGACTTTTATTTTCTTTTATAGATTTTTTTTTGCAATTTACAATTATATATTTTCTTATATTATTATAAGTTCTTTTTTATAACATTGTATTAAAATTTTAAATGTTGAATCCTTCTCAATGAATTTACATTCCTTCTTAACATTTTACAAAACTCTAAATATTCAATTCTTTTTCATCATTTAAAAAAATTTTTCATATTTTTTTTCCTTTCAAATGTTGTCTTATCTCAGAAAATTTACTGGCAAATTGCTGGCTTTTTATACCAGTATCTTTCTTATAGTTTTTAACAATATATCACTTATCTTTTTAGTGATCTCACTCAAATCTAAACAATCTTCAAAATATGTTAATATTTTAAAATAATTTGCAAACTCTAATTTAAATCCATTGGAGTAATTCTAAAGGTAAGAATTATCAACTATTAATACTGTTTTTTTTTTTACTAATTTTTGTCTTACACCTCACTAATTAACAATCACTTCCTGTGTTGAATCTCTTGAGGATATTACAATCTTAAAATGCATATTTTCTAGTAGTCAAAATATAATCCAATTCTGCTGTTGCTTCATGTGAATGTTTCTATGCTCATTTTTATTTAGTACTTTTCTCAAATAAAGAAGTCATACAGTTTTTCTTTTTTGCAAATACTCTTTTCTACTATCATAATAAAATTTAACCACAACACTTTGTCACCTTTCAATTGTTTAATATTTTGAGTATTAAAGTTTACCATGACAATTCAAAAAACTTGTTCGGTCTTATCAAAAGCCTTTTGCACATCCATATAAAAATATTCATTACAATGATAATTTGTTGAGGCATAAACTAGAAGTATCTGCAATTGGCATCTTTCATTAATTTGAATAACTAATCTTGCTATTTTTTTTCTTATACTATCAATCCCCACAGTGTTGTTCCTTCACATTTGTTTATAATGAATCCCACTCTACCTGCACTTTTAATATTTGTGCTTTTATAATAAAGTACATGTTTTCAATTGTCTATTCATTTTTTCTTTTAACTTTACTGTTGTAACACCCCACAATATCCTATTTACTATTAGACAATTCTTCCAAATCATATGAGAGTTATCAGAAGCTGCAAGTACCTAAATAAAAGCTCATCAATGAATGACAGCCTGGGTCTTTAATTAGGGAATTCTTATCAACCTCTGCCTTTACCAACCACAGATTGGCTGGTGACTTTATAGTTTCCCAGAAATAAGGTCTTACTTTAGTTTTGTCTGTCATATTTCCAAATATCTATCTATCTATACAAAATTTATTCACATACACATTCATTCTGTCTTCAAGAAAACTCAGCTGATAGTTTAGTTACAAACTATTATTCAACAAAGAAAAAAAACCCATTTCCTTAATCTTATTAAATTCCGAAGTAAAAAGCTAATAATTACACTGGCTGAAGCATTTGGTAAGCAGCCCAACCATGTTCATTTACTATACACAGCTGCAATGACAACAATGTATGGAGTGGACATTAGGGATTGCTCTAAATAGTTCTTTTAAGGTCTCAAAGAGAAATCAAAGGATCTTTTTTCAGTTAGCAACAATCTACTTTCTGAAACCATAAAAAATATTATCTTTATATATATGCTATGATAAATACCAAAACATTAATTTTAATACACATACAGTAAATAATACTATTGTTTGTTTTCCTGTAAATAGTTAATATATTTCAAACTGCGTGGAAGATATAACAGATATACTCAGTGCAAATGACTGCTGCTGTTGAGCTATATAGAACAAAATTATGGTTAGGAGCGAAAATGATTTAATTATTTTTAGTTGCACTTATTTCAGCTAGATGTTATTTTAAATTTATAATTTATTTCAAGTATCTGTTTTAAAATTATTTTTTCCTACATTACTATTTAAAAATAATTTATTTATTTTTCACATAAAGACATTTAAATTAATGGTTTATACTCTTAATAATAATTTATAGTTATAATATATATATATCATTAAAAACTAGTCAACACCTAGACAATCCCAATATCAATAACAATCAACAATTTCAAACTGTTGTCAAGGCAACCTCGTTTTAATAATATATATATAATTTTAATATATATATATAGACAATATACATGTATTTAAATATAACATTTTTAACTTATATTTTGCCCATCCCTCTTCAGTGTATTTAAATAGACATATTAAGATCCTATATGTGAGGAGTCAGAGTGACTTAAAAGTTAACATAGGTATGACAATAATATTGACATCATCAAGGGATTTGAATGTTCCATCTTCAGATTTTCAATGATATGAATGGCTGAAGAGTTGGAGAATGGAGAAGATTGAAGCTTGTCCATTAAAGTTTGAAGATTTGCTATTTTAATGTAAACTGAGTACTGATTGTATATATGCATGAGAGATGTTGATCTGGACCAACTAATGAATACTGCTTCAGCATGAAATAAGTATATTGGAGATCACTTATCTTTTTTCACACGTATGTGGTCATATGTATTGATTGTATAAGATAGAGTGGATAGCTACAAAGAGCTTAAAAGTCTGAGTTCATGTTCTGTCTAATATATATATTGAACATTTCATTCTCATGTCACAGTTAATAATAAAGAATAAGGATATAAAATACAAATTAAATTGTTGCATTTTCATTTACCATTGTCAAACTCCCTCCACTCACAACTTTGACGCCATCCATTTCAGATAAACACACTAATGATTATTATTAATCATTTTCGAAACATGAGATTATCTCTAGCACAGATATAAACTTTAAATCTCAGTTAAAGATTAATATAGCTGATTTTTTTTTACATGAATTTAAAAAGAATGGGGAAGTATGGAGATGTTTATTATACTAATTAAACTATCAGTATACTCTTAATAAAAATTTGTTTTAATTAAGTTCTGTATTTCTAAATTTTCAATAAGTAAATATTTTATGTTTAAAGAAAAGTTTGATCGCTTTCTCATGTGAATTATTTCAAATTTATAATTTCTATTCTGTAAGCAGAATTATATATATAAACATTTATTCTTAGAGTAAAACTTATTGAGAGATTAAATTGTTTTATGGTAAACAAGTACAGATCCTTATAAATAAGTAAAAATATATTATCGTAAGAACAATTCCTGAAATATTTTTTTGTGAAGCAAAGACTAATACACAACCACCTGTAAAACTGCAGAACAAATAACTCTACTAGTCAAAGGTATTGAACAATGAACAGATGAAAAGATCAGTTTTGAATTGACTGCAGTCGCCACAGTTCTCAAGCTGCCACGAAAATCAGTATAGCTAATGCATAAATATGATAAACCATCTTTATGAGCTGAAGCCAGACATTTATAAAAACCTGCTGAGTTGTAAATGAATAATTACAGACTGAATTTGACAATAAAATTGTATTGGAAATCATTTTTTATCAATATTAAATGTGTCTACAAGATGAAAAAAAAGAAAAGACACACATGTGCATGTAAGGTTATTGAAAGGAAAACATTTAGAGCCCTATATAAATCTTGCAAGTGTTATACTTTTTTAATATTCAAATGTTTAAATCATTCATTAATAATCATTTTTAGCATTCAAATTATTTTAATATAACCTCATTTGTCACATGACTTTAATTCAGTTATTGGTACAGATGCTAATATACGGCTATAAAATAAATTTTCCAGATTTTTAGTTAACTGCAATATTTGAAAGATATTTATCTATTTTCGGTAATGTAATTTTATATTTACAATTTAAATTAACAATTATGTAATGATAATAATTTTTTTCTTGCTCCATATTTTTTCACAATGATCTAAACATTTGGATCTTTACTGAGTTTGACCAGAGGATAAACAGAGATGTTTACAAAATATTTTGTTTCTTTCCCTACAAAATAAATATTTAATTTTTTCAAAATAATCTAACACTTTTTATAAGTATAGATATTTATATACTATATAAATAATCTATCTATTTTTATAAATATTTAAACACAACCATATATATGTGAGACAATGTGTTCTGTTAAATATGGCAGTTCACTTTGGGCTATAATTAAACCAGTATCATATATCTACTCAATTCTAACAATATCAGTTATAAGTTTTTGACTCCTTGTATTCTGTTATATATATATGAAAGTGGTTAATAACTTAACCCAAGTTTCCCAGAAGATGATGGAGCCATTTGGGATAGTTATATCTCTCCAGCCCATATACCTCACACACCGGTCCCAATATACAGTAATCACTGTGATTTTAAATTAAGACTACACACTAACTCATGTCTCAATGATTAATCTCTGGTCTTACCAATGTTACATCATCTAATCAGCCTAAACCTAAACCATTTTTCTTTTTTCTACCACTCTACACAAACTTTGTCAATCAATCTTACACAAGCTCAAACAACCACAATTCCACAAGAAAAGATCATCAAAATACTACTCTCTCCAACCATCCCAGAAATATCTTCTCAGAAACATACATTATGCTTCACAAGATGAAAAATATGTAGTTCAGCTCTGCACAGACATATCTAATTTTCATAAATGTAGCGTAATTTAACATAAACCACAAAATACGATGCCAAACAAGACTACGTTTGGCTATTGAATTACGTAGGTGAATTACAATGTCAAACCCCACTTACAATATTCAAACTTATACAGACATATAGCAATGTCTGTAATACCCCTTAAAACTACTTAACTGTATAAAAGCAATATTTGCCTCAGTGAGCTTATGTACATGGATAAGTGGATACATCTGATGGGTTCTGAGCTATTTTCCCACTATCAGAATTCATATGGCTTTAGAGATTGTTGAGTCACCTATGCTGGACTTAACATGGGAGTGCCTATATATCAGCCATTCAAACATAAACTCCAAACATATATTCTATTTAACTCATGCACTGACTTATTCAGACCTCCAGTCATACCTACACCATTCAATAACATAGAGATCATGATCAAACTCAATGCTATATCCAATGCCCACCAATATCAATTACATAAATATCCCAAAATTCATATTTGCCCACCTAAACTGTTTCATTGTCCAATATTTTGATGACTTTGCAAATTTATTTATAACAAAAGCTTCATAATATTGAAGGATTATACCCTATTACAATGGACATCTTCAATATCCAGATGCAATATCCACTCTTTCCAATTTCAGACTCATACTATTGGATCAGCTAGCCATCAAGAAAATTGAAAAGTCATTAGTGATAAGTAAAAATATTATTTTCTCCCTCTCATTTCACCCATCCAATAACACAGGTTGCATTCATCTTCAAGACAGTCTTGAACTCAGACAGGATTGCAGAAAATATGCACCAATCACAGTAAAAGTTAACAATGAAGCAACATTCAACTCAATCAACATTAATGTGTTAATAAACCATGTTAGACAACACCACCCTATTACCTACTTACTGTGAAATTCACATCACACTCAGTAACAAAAATTCTCAATCATTTAAATGCTATACAATTCACTTCACCCTATTTGCCTCTCAGCTCCCTACTGTTCACCACTTCAAATATAAATACAGCAAGTTTCACAGGCACCCATATATCAAGTGGCTCACAACATATACCATGCTTTGCATATATGGATAACATTACATTCTTCCTCCCATCGAAAATGCAATTACCAATCCTATAGAAAATCTTCAAGAATATTCATCCATGAACTAAAGTTCATCTAACAAGACTGCAGCTTGATTATTCTATAACAGTAAGTCCTGCACAAGATTTACCAAAGTAAATTTACAAACTTCCTTGGATCTTCATTCTACTTGGGCACTAATGTGATGAAGAACAAAATACAAAACAAGTTGAAAAATGAAACAGAATCACTATGTCATTACAAAAGCTTACATATCCATATATTCAAGATGCAATTGTTTAATGAGTTGGTAATCATCTGAATAATTTACTGTACACCAATAACATATATATATATATTGAAGTGGAATCTGAGATTCAGATTGCGCTTCACAGCCCACTTCAAATCTTCCGCTACCAACCTAAATTCAAACCCTATTCTTGCATATATATATATATTCCACTCACTAACACATTTTTTTTATCCTTTTGTTTGAGTATTATTAACTAACATATTTATTAACGAAGATATATGCCTAAATATCTGAATGTAAACACACAAAATAAAAATAATAAATATAGTATTTAAAGAGGGAATACATATACACAATAGGGAACGGAAGATTAATTATAAAAAGCTATAATATCAATATATTATATTTTCTGCATTTTGTTATTCTATAAAAGATATAATAAGTATTTAGTAATTGCAGCTCAGATATCTATAGATATTGTAGAGACAAACGTGCTGAGCAAATATTTAGTGGAAAAGTTCGTTATATGTAATTTTATAAAATTGTGTTTTTAAATTATTTTTGCCATTAAACTCCACTTTTCTTTTAAATCCAATATGGAAGATGCGATTGTAATTAGTCAAAATTAATTAAAGGTGAGAAGCGTAATCTTGTATAATATTCTAACATAACTTTAATTAAAAGTTTCCCTAAAATCAAAAGTAGAAACTAAACTTAATTGATTTACTTTTGTTACAAACATTTTTTTTTTATCAATTTAATTTCGAATTGAAAATTTATCTCGCAATGGCATCTTCCGGCACAATGGGTAAATCGTATGTACAAATTCTTTTAAAGATTAATTGAATTAGATAACAATTAGCAATGACCAATCAGAAAGGGATTCCAAAAATACCAAGGCATGGAATAATTACGAATTAATTTAGAGAGTAACTAGAACAGTCAATGAGAGTCACCAAGAAAATTTGCGTTCGTTAATTTCAATGTGTACTGAGTAAATCTAAGTCGCCTTTTTCGCCATTCGAGATGGCCTTCCCTGGAATCTGTGCCCATGGATCCCGATACTCATAGACTATAATTATATGCCTATTTGTTAAATAACAAACTTATTGCCTGCCTGAATAACTATGCTTGACAAACTAGATCTAGTCTCCGCGGGAATTGAAATCATCAAAAGAACCACCACGTTTTACAGAGGTAATCATTTCAAATGCTGCTAGACTTTTAAAGTTACCGTGAATCATTTTAACTCTCACCTATCTATTTCTTTAAATATTTTGTAAAGCTTTCATTTGTAAAATTTAATATTAGTTAGGAATCAATTTGTAAAGTTCTTACCTTTTTGTTAATTGTACCTTGTTCTCTCTCTATAGAACTTAGCTGTAATCTCTCCTACATTAAACCTCTCCTGAATAATTATTTGTTCTTAATTTCACGTCTATGTGGCAATACTTTATTTTCATTATTATATTTTATAGTTTCAGATATTAAATTATGTCGATAATTTCCCCCCAGAATCGCAAATGCTTACGCTATCTCTTTTAATAAAAGAAAACCCTCCTTACTTTTCAGAGGTTAATTAATCTAGTATTTTTTAAAAACAAATTTGTTATTCTTAGTATAGCGGGTGCCTGCCAGTCTGGGGAAATAAAATCAGAATTTGATAATTATTGTGCAGTGTTATTTTCAAAAACTAAGTAAAAATCTATTTTCTTAGAAATATGTTTTTTTTGGTTAATTAAATAATAGCGCTAACTTCTAAAATCTGCAAATAGATTTATATGAATTAAATTAATATTACTTTCTTGAAATCAATAGCCACCACCGACTTTATATATATTTAATAATATGAAAAGTATTTATTTATTAAAGCATTCAAAACCAAAGATTTATATTATTTATCCGTTGTGGAAAGTTTATGTGTAGTTTAAAGTAATACATAAGGGGGGGGGGGGAATCCTTTAGTTCTATGAGCTATATTATATTAGCATTAAATGTAATTCTTCCATATCCACGTAGTAATCAAATCATACCGGTATGCTGGGTTTTTATTAATAAAGGTAGGCGATAATTCTTTATTCCTTAGTTAAATATATCTATTTATATTAATGCGTTACGTGTATACCGGCCTTTCATTATATATATACCTTTGTGCTTCATTCATTTTTTACTTCCAATACCAAGGACAAGGTTTGGCAAACCTTTTTGGATTTCTTCAGCGTGAGATTATTGCATAGGGTTCGCTCTGGCAAAAGTCCAGCCTATGGCAATTCAATAAGGCGCATTCTTCGTTGTTTATGACCCGACCCTGCCGACGTTTGCAGAGAGTCGCCTTCTTTAACAGTGAATTGAAGCATCTGCTTGGATCTTAGAATCAATCGCTCCATTGCCATCATACACGTACCGCTCTCCCATATTTTGTTCTCGTTAAAAGCCTATTAATTCTCCTAAACCGTACTGTTATGATTATGCTAAATGGATTGCCATTTTTTTATATGTTTCATTCACACTTTCAGATACGATACTTCTGCCATTTATTATTATTTCCCAAATTAGCTTCCCACACATGTTCTTATATAGCAAATGCAAATATTAAGTAAATATAATTATCCTCATCATCCAACTCAATAAACTTAAGTATTGGTATGAGTGCTATTGTTTTATTAATGGTGGATTCAAAGAACTTTAGGTAACCGTAGTCTAGCGCTATTATTAAAAATCTGATGTATCCCATTCAATCGATAAATTATTGACATATAAATAGCCGCATTAGAATAAAGCCATGAATTATTTGTTACTGATGATTAAATACATTCATTTTATAGCATTGTAAGGGAGGTTAATGTTGTCCAAGGGAGATAAACACCCATTTTATTTACATTGTAACACCAATAACGTTTGCAATCATATATATTCCAAGTTGATTTAATAAATTTTATATCTTTCTAAATATCTAAGTCATTGTTTCATTTATTGAATAGAAATGGATTTGATGTTATATAAAAAAGGTTCCACTTACTAGATGATTGAAAATCGCTAATCATAATATCCTGTACATGAATAAAGTTCAAATAAGAGTCTTTTTATGTCATGACTTTGTGATGCCGGCGGGGTAGAAATAAATTAGATCAGTATCATTGGAATTGTTGCTCATAAGTTGGCAGATCTGGAAAATAGGCAAATAGGGCAGAGTTCATGAATGTTCCTGACTTATGTATCTTGCGCATGACTGGACTCGAGGTACTTTTGCCTAGATGCTAGATCTTGTTATATGAACAGACGAAACCGACCGGTACAATATATATATATATATTGTACATTTGTATTAATGGTTGATAAAGATTGTCAGTGAAACAATCGAAAGTACTTTCGGTAAAGAATATTATTTAATTTTAAATACTGTGTTAAGTAATATTCATTAAGGCTGTAGCCTCAAGCGCATGCGTATAAAAATGCGATAGTAGAGACCTCTACAGGTCGTAAACCACAAGCTTACTCTTTGGAAGAAAAGAGGGGAACCACTTCTTTACTTCAACCTACTTTCTATTTAAATAGGTGAAGCTGAAGCGGTTTGTTCTGAGAGCGTGAAGTTACTCAATACTTCACTAATTAAATCCACATTTCTTATTATACATTAATACTCATGAAATCTTTCGATTTACTATGAGTCAATGGAAAGATTTTATAGTGAGAAATCTATTACGATAATTTAAAGTTGTAATTATAAATTTATTTAATTATAAATTTATTAATACTGTGTTAAATAAATTTGTTTGAATTATTATTATATGATTTAAAAATACAGACATTTAATGATTATATATATATATATTGTAATTAAAAAGTCTACCCAGATCATAACAGGAAGAATTAATGATATAGCACAAATATCCTTACGGTATAATCTGGTCACGGCCAGGATACATCGCAAAGACCCATCGCAGCAATACATGAAGGTACATTAAATTACCCAAAATAAATTGTGTGACTATTTAATTAATTATCATTCTCACTAATGGTGTCTTAAAAACTACACTTTAAAACTTTAATTTATGATTTTTTATTTACAAGACCTTATGGCTGACCATGATCAAGATGGTATGATCTACAAAGCTACTAAAGATTACTCTTCCAGAATTAAATGTATGATCCATTACATCAATACTAGCTATCACATGGAGAATATAGGCTATTTAACAAGACAGTAAAAGTTATAGTCAGCCACATAACCTGATAGGCTGTAGATCAGATATATTTAGGATTTTAGTACAGAAATGCCATGCAGAGTATTTGCCTTGTAATAAAGGTAAGCATATAAACTTTAGGCTCTTTCATCATATATTTAAATTTCTAATTAAATCAATAGCAATGAGACTTTTATTGTAATAGGTAAATCATAAGTTATAATATTAGAAAACAGGTTCCATTGTAATGTTGGCTAGCAAATTTATTTATTAATTTAGATCCTAATATGCAAACATCAATAGAAGTAACAAATTCTGGATTATATTCCAGAATCAACAAAGCAAGGTGAAAGGGATGTAGGAGGTAAATGGGATTTTATTACACCCTGTACACCACCAATTACCCAAGAACAAAAGCATTAAGATATTCTCTCAGAATTTCAGTAAACACTATACAATGATCAAAAATAAATAAATAAATAAACAAAGTAACATAACATCACATGTATTTCTTCTTATACCTGGATAATGTACATGAGTTCAAAACAAACACTATATAAGATTTTCTCACAAATGGGTTTGATTTCAGACCTTATAAGGGAGAGGATAGGTTCAAACACCTAGTCAATAACTTCTTCAATATATCAATAAAAGAACCAAGACACCGATATCCCAGATTTATAATAATAATAATTAGTAATAATTGGTATTAGTGAACATGTAAAAGCTGGCCATGGGGAGATAAATTTATCAAAGAGAAGATTTGAATCTCCTCAGCTTGAAATATCATACAAATGAGGGAGACAATATCCACATAATAATATATGGGGACTCTGCCCAAGCACATTTATACAATAAATAGCAATGATATTCCTGCAGATGTATTCAACCACACAAAAGAATAAAGCATTAAATGTCCTGTGGGTTTTCTAACCATCATCAGAGCAAAAAGTACCATTACAGAATGTTCTGTGGCTTAACCACCAGTGCAGATACGAATATAAAAAATATAATTAAAAAATGGCATATGATTATTCTGCTGATTAGACCACCATACCAAAATAATGCCATATAACATTATAAAATAGTGCTAGCATTTACTTCCCAAATAAAAGACATAAAATTATCTTCATCAATAATCTGCCAAATGAAGAGGCGTGTGCAGTCTTGCTAGTGTGTATTAAGATATAAAATGAAATAAAGACTTTTATTATAGGAACAACTGAGATAATGACTGACTCTGCCTAAAGCATGGATCCAAATAATAATACATAATAAATATAATATGAGTGTAGGCACAGAACCCTGGAAAGACACAGGATTAAGCCATGGTGTTGAGGCACATTATAGACTTATTAAACAATCATTAAACCTTTATGCAAGTGCTGTTCCCTAATAATTGATTCTCTTCAATCCCTATACCATAAGTTCAATCCAATTAATTTACCTTGATAAATAATTATTTTAGGCACAATATAATGTATGCTGTCAGACTTCATACATGTATAAGATAATATAAGAATAGAAACCAAAATAAATTACATACTCATTTAAATAACTACACTAAATTAAAATATAGAATATTTCAGAGTAAATTGAAATATTCACCAATGAAATCAATAACAAATTTTCTTAAAACTTAAAGTACAACATATAAATTGAATAGTTTTTCAATTACAACACATAGAAATTTATGTCTGATTGTATTCCTTTTTGTTTTCATCTATAATGAATATTGCATAATTAATTGATTCATACATAAGCTCTCTGAATATGTGGGATATTTATAAAAATAGAACATGTATAATGCTGTAACATTTGAAAATATATCAACTCTGTCTAAATAATCTCCTTATGAATGTTTAAGGCTGATCCTTTTCTTTTAATACACTGTCACACAAATATAGGCATCACATATCATTATTTATAACTAGAGTATTCCTCAAAAGTTAATAAACTTCATTACTTCTATGTAAGTGTTACTCCAAAGTTAAAATATTTTCATTACCTTAATTTATCTAGTGAGTGTCAAAGAATAGGAATGATTATCTGAGCAACAACTAGATTATTATTTTCAATAATAACTCATGTAGTGGAAATGTTATCTCTAATATAAGTTCAAAGTGGAATATAGCTAATTCTTTATCATTCAAACATTGCATACAAAAAATATTGTTACAGCATTCCACTCCACACATATATGGGATAACTATGTGTGTTAAAGCCATGAAAATAAAATATATCCAAAGTTAATGTAGTATTCCACTCTGCATATTGTACCAGTCAGAATTGTATATTCATCTAACAAGAATTAGGATCTAAGCAAAAGTACCTAGAGTTCAATCATATACGAGATACACAGGTCAGGGATACTCATGAACTCTGCCCTATTGCCCACCTCCCAAATCTATCACATTACAAACAACATTTCTGATGATAGCAACCTACTTTCCAATTATCTCTGGCCCAGAGGGTTCAGCAGAGACACAAGAGATTTAAGCTTAACTAAATGATAACGCAAAGTAATAAGAGATGTGTACGCATGAACCAATAAAATCTCCAAAAGATAGATTATTAAATGTAAATTTATTTAACATGAAATTAATATTAGAAATCGATTTATATGTGAACAGCTAGATATAGAGATTTACAATGACTTAGAACCTTGATTATACAAAGAATACCTGATCTAGGTTTCACTTATGGTCACCTATGCATTCCATACTAACCTTAATGGCATAACAGGGTTTGATGGATATGCATTACTAAACATACGTGGTAAGAAATTTATTATATGAACCGATGCGGCTTAATATGCTAATATGATTTAACGGGTTTCTATTATTCACGCTATGACATTCTTCAATCATGAAAACTATAACGGATTGCAATGGCCATACCTGGCTATTAGATCGAGTAATGACATGATTTCCAATTACATAGAATATAACAAAATTCAATAGTTGTGAGTGGGCTTTTATTCTAACCATCACATTTTAAACAATAAATGATCTAGCGAGCTTGGATTACATCTGGATTTTATTAAGAGTTACATTAACTATAAATCAGTTATTTTGGGACATTACGAGATGATTCATCATTTATTATTTACGAAGAGAATGAGGAAAAACATAATTATTTTAACATGGTCATATGACTTGGCATTTATAGTTTTATTAATAATCAATGATTAACGTGTTTAATAGCGGTTAACGAAGGGTGGATAGCGCTAATAAGCGATAACGTATATAAAAGGGCAAATTTAATCTATTCTATAATGAGAACTTTGGGAAGGCTTAGGAGAATCACATCATTACGGCTTACAGACATTTAAAATATATGAAGGAGTATGAACGATAACGTGCGGACCGAATGATAACGCTTGAGAGGACGAGAAGCTTCATCAACTTGACAACGAAGAATATAGGCTTATCCGCACTTGTGACGGATAGCATCCGAAGTGGTTGGCAAGATACCATGGTTCCGATTTGTCGAATGTTAACCCATAGCAGCGCTTACCGAACCAACACAATCTGTGGGAGTCGGGACCTCCACACTCCGCCGAGAATTGTGCTATATGGATTCCAAGAATGAGAGAGAGTATGATAAAGCAACTTTTGATTTGTGAACGTTATCATCGGGACACGTGGCGAAGGCTTTCAGGTTTGTCTTAACCCTGATTTATATGGCCTTAAATGGTAATCAAGCCTAGCGTAATGAAATAATTATATCCAAGCGATCCCAAAAAGGGGGCATACAATTTACTTAAAGAACTTATTTGATATATTAATAATAGAATATATAAAACAAAATTAAGAATCCCTTCGTTAAACGCATGTTAATCCGCCCGAGAAATAAGTTACTTAAATCATCGTTAGATGGCGGGCTACTTATCAAATGAATCATCATTTAGAAATACATATCTGAATTAAATTTATTTATTACTCAATTTCTATAATACTAATCAATAGCGTGAAATAATAGTACATAATATATTTAAATCTTGTCGAATGGCATAATATTAATTAATAAAACACAATTTAGGAGTACTTCTCAATCGGGCGAATTTTATAGCATGGTAAGAAGACTTACGTTTACGGTTAAATATTCCTTAATTGCGGAATAGCAAAAATACAATAGGATTGATTCGCCAGATTGAGTTATTAGCATATTAAATTTGGTATGATTTGCACAATATTAAATAACGAAAAACTGCCGCATTTAAAATAAAAATACAATAAGAGTGAAAACCTAGTATTCAAGTTTAGAGAGTAAAATACAATTTAAATATAAAAGCAATAAGAAATCAAAAAGAGGTCATTATTTAAGCATTTAATCGGTGTAGCATTACCGATGGAAAAACAAGCAATTACATTTTTACATTACAAAGAGTACAAAACTAGAAATGTTTAATAAGACATACATTAGGTGGTTGGAATTAATCTTATCGAAGGTTGAAATTTACGTTTTATAGTTAAAAGGATTATTAAGACGAAAGCATTAGAGTTCAGTTTTGCGGCAGGGAATTACCTTTCTTTCCGATGACTTTACAGCCGTGTGCACATGTGTTGGTTCCATGTTTGATGAAATCTAGTTAATTTAGCAGTATTTTGACGAAATTATCATTTCAGTCCGTTCTTTATGTAGCATACAATTCATTCTGGCAGTATTTTGGATACGATGGCTTACGAGTATTTTGGCATTGGATAGATCTTGGAAGGACCAGGGAAGCAAATCTAAATACTACTCACTCGTCATTTTGCGGTTCTGAGTGACGTAACTTCCCCCAGCAACAGGGTTAGAAATTAATATGTAGAGCTCCTTTAGTTAGGAAATGCGGTGGTATTTATACTCGTTTGTTACTGCCTTTGGGTAATCCCCGGATGTGTTAATGGTTACAATGATACAGCAAATTTTGAAATACAAACGAGATTAAGTTCGAGAGAGTTGGTCTTAATCTATTTTAGGATGAAAATAGACCTGCGGAATAAATGTTAAGTAACGTGAAATTTAAATAAATCTGTATCAGAATGAAAACAGATTCCTTCGGAATTTAAAATACGGTAAGTCTTTTTATTTAATACACTCGCATTACACTCTCGAACTTTCTCTCTATTAGAATATATATGAATAAAAATATACATAGTATAACGCTTTTAATTATTAAGTTTTATCTGTTACACACACATACGCATGATTGTTTACCGTAATAGAAATATATAATTTATATGCATATTAACTTTAGACGAGTAGAAGTTTACAGAGACATAAACAATCACGCGCATTGGTATACCTTCACTCCCTAGTGGTTTATAATTAAATGATTGGGTTTGAACCCATGTTTGCAGGTCTCAAACATCACCAGAAAGTGAAGCCAAATGTGTGCAACAGATTTGAGTGCTTCAATATATATAACTATATATGTTAAAATCATAAAAGTAAAATATATCCAAAGTTAATATAGTCTGTAAGTAATAAAAATACTTCCAAGTAGGCTGATCTTTAAAGACTGTTATTCCTATTGTCATGGTTGATAATATCACTACATTTCAATTATAAAAGTTTTGGAAGATAATCAACAGTTAGATTCTCAGTTAGCAGGCTTGAACAAACCTGTTCAAATTTAGCTTCTTATATTTTTAGCACATAATAACATTGCAATTTGAATTATATAAGAAAAATCTTAATTTAATTTCTTTCTTTATCCTTAATTTTAAGGAATAGCTTTCATATTTGTTACATTTTTAACAGTAGAAACTTTTTTACAGACTTGTTGTCTCTATCCCAGTTAATAATAATAATAAAAATCTCTGAACGTTCTCTTTCCCTCTTATCCAATTACATTTCTCCTCATTTACATATTTCTGTTAAAATTAAAAGAAGAGAAAGAAAATGTGTTTATTGTATTCTATTGACTAATTCAAGATAAATTAAATAAATCATTTTAATTAAACTAAAGTTATTCTTTAGGATTAGTTAAAGAGAAAAACAAATGATGATGATTATTATTCATCTTAAATGATGATTATTATTATTTATTTTACTAAATTTGATATAATATGCTGTTGGTTTTTTCAGGTTAAACAAAACTTGTCTAACTTAGTGATTGGAAAAGGGCAAAACCAATATAGGAAAAAATAGTAACCAAAAAAAATATGAAATTACATAATCTCATCATTGAGGCAACTTGAATACAAGTATCAAGTATACACAAGGTGCTACTGTGATAATTAAGTCACCTAAAAGAAGATAGAGAAATTTTAAATCAGTTCCACCAAACTATATATTTTGTACCAAAATATAAGGTTACAATATAATATATATATATATAGTATAGTATTAATATTATATTTTAATATTGTATATCCAGTAATGCAAGTAAAATATATTCAAATCAAAATATTATGACATTGCTATAAAAATAATTTTAAATTTTTGTCTACCAGATTTTAAAATTTAAATATAGTTTCATCTGCAGGAAATATTTTACAATTTTTTATCAGTTATTTTTTTATGGATATACCAAAAATATGTAATAAAAATTAAAACCTTTTAATTTTTAATAAAATAAAAAATACATAATGCCTATTCCCATAATAAAATATAGTAGTGAATGCTTATCTGTAAACAATGGTAATGATAAATTTGGGTATGAATACAAAGAAATTTTCCACAAATGCATGCGAATAAATCAAGAGATTTATATCAGTTCCTATCACAGTGCATAAAATGTATATCATCTGATAATGACCACACGCGAAGAAGAAACTGGCTACTATATTTTATATATAAGATTTTAAGTTTTACTTTTTGTATTTAAGTTTTGAATAATAATAATAATTATTATCATCAGCATCATTATCATTACTATTATTGTTGTTATTATTATTATCATCATCATCATCATCATTATTGTTGTTATTATCATTATTATTATTATTTTAAATTGAAAGTTTTTAGTTTTATATGTATTTTTAGGTATGTTCACAAAAATATAATTGAAATGAAAAACAATTTTTTTTTGTAAAACATTTCCTGAGAGTGTTGTTCAGAAATATATATAGGAAATAAAACATTTAATTTTGATTTGAATATGTTAACACATGTATATATGTAAAACTAACTATTATCACATTATTGGTATATACTGGTTACCGTTTACTCCGTTAATATGAGCATGCGCATAAACCGAACATAAGGGAAAATATGACGACATGCCGGAGTAAGAAGCAATTCAAAACTTTACTGTAACAGTGTTACGGACACAGAAGATACTTATGGAAAGGTTGACTCTTACATACCTTTGGGGGATGACTCTAAATCAACCCCTCGCGCCACTCCCAGAAGGAAATTTAACTCTCCTCCTGAAAGGATATGCAAGGTCAAATGATATTAGGGCATGTGTGCCAATAAATAATTATTCATAAAAAAATATAATAAATAAGTATTCTCGTGCTAAATAGAGATTTAAGACCCGGTAAGATGATTTCCCATTTGCTAGCTCAGCTTACTCTTTTCTCAGTTAAAGAATGGGGATCGGAAAATTCGCATAATTAACTAATATGGGGTTAGAGAAAGTAAATGACAAAGAGAATAAAAAAAAATTATGGCAGTAGTCGCTTTTAGAATTATAATATAAATATTTTATTAACCCATTGCCCCATACTATTTATCATTTGAATACATTCCCAGATCGATTAAATATACGAAACAAATATTATACTACATAAATCATATTAATAAAACAAAACTATAATCATAAAGAAATACTTAAAGCAATAATTAGATTAAATAAAAAAAAATTTCTTTCTTGATAAGAAAAATTGATTAAATAACTAATACGTGAGATAGTGATCTGTGGATTATAAGTAAACTCACACACATGCATTACGAAAATAAGGAAAAATTAACAAGTTATATACAGGTGTGAAATGGGTATTAAATTTAAAATAAAATCAACACAAAAAATAGTGTACCCGATAAAGTCTATAAACTTCATTCTTGTATGGGTTTTGAGTGGGCTATACGTTCATCTACTGCGGCCAGGGCTGGACTTGACTGCGTTATAAGTTCATAGAATTGATCATCATCATCTTGGTGCTTGAATCTCGGGGTTTACATTCTGTTGGGATAGTAGGAGCAGAGCTGGACGGACGCGCTGAAGTCGGCTTCTATTCATGATCATTTTATCTGCAAGCGAATGCTTGATTTGCATCTTTAAGTTGGAGAACGGATATTCAACAGGATATTAAACGATATCAATCGTCCTTTATTGGTTTAAGGATCCTAGGTTAACTGCAGGCTTCAATGGCGTGTTGTAGTTATGCTTCCATCAGAATCAACTGACTGGTTAACTGCTAGGTTATTTCAATGATGGCAAGGTATTAGAATCAGCATGATTAAAACAGTTGCATGACTTCGCGTGTTTCAGAATAGCATTAGCTTCCCAATAAGATTTGCAAACGTGAACTGCTCTCTTTGACAAGAAAAAGTTAGACTGCCTTCTTTGAAAAGCAAAGGTGAACTGCCTTCTTTGGAAATCCAAAAGTCAACTGCCCTCTTGCAATTTCAGAACAGATATACCACCTCCATACACAAAAATTAATTAAATCTCATTGAATTGGTTTGACTAATTGTTTTAAGAATTTGATTTCCAATTAGCTTTTTCTTATTTTTTATATCTCCATTCAGATCATAATTAAGAAATGATAACATATTTTTACCCTTGATTAATTACATTATCAGAATCGAAGTTTTTTCTGTTTTAACAAACAATTGTTTCATATAACTTGAACATTCCTCTCTCCACGCATTATCGCAAGTCTAATTAAACTCTTTTGTCCTGTTAAAATTATTTTAGCATGGACAGGAAGCCAGAATGCCTTTAGGCTTTTTTTAAATTTAAGACAATGACTTGCTCAAATGCAACTGAAGAGAAAAATGACCATTAAAACCTCGATTTTGAAATTATTCTTATATATTTTTAACCAACAGTAATATTTAAAATTTTCCTTTTTACATTTTGTACACACTCAAAAAATATCAATAGTGAATAACAATTTGTTAAATAAACGCTGTTTCTTCAACAAACAAAAACATTTAAAATTATAAATACATTTTGGAGTTATCTTTTTCTTTTAAAAAAAAAAAAAAATCAAAATTGCAAATACATATTTCTAAGCCTTTAAACATTGGCTTTAATCATATATGTGTGTGTGTGAGTCTATGCTATAGCCACAGTTCTCTCTCTTAATTTATAACAAATTTTAATTATATAAATAGTATACCCATCTCCCCATTTAATGGCTTTTTTACGTATTTTCGACCATTAATTTATCTGACCTTATCTTGTGCTTGGCCACATCAAACGTGCCTGGCACAGGTAATAGTATCTAAGTATCCTATGGCCTTTCAAATGACTATCCTTTCAATATTTGAGAATAAGACTGAAGTAAATATGGGACGATCTTTAGGTCAGAGAAATTGACATAGATATGTAGTTACTGTACTTTGGTATTAGTTCTGCTATGACATATTCCTCAATGTTTTTGTTTGGCAATGTTCATTTAAAGTTTAAGTTAATGATGTCATGCCAACCAAAATACTAGCAGGACTAATCCACATCATTGACTAAGATACATATGTAATGACCTGTGAGATTAAAAAACCATGCTGCCTGTGAGATTTTGTGCTATCATGTTGTCTGTAGTAACACTGTGATCCTTTCACTGAGAGTTTTTTCATTCCAGAACACATTACATGACTCTCATCAGGTAAGTTTTTTATTGACTAGTTACTCTACTATATTTAGGACAGAGAAACTGACATAGATATATATTTATGATACTTTAGTATAAGTCCTGCTATGATATATTACTCCAATGACATTTTCATCTGCTAATATTTGTTCAAAGTTTAAGTTACTTACAAATGACGATAGTCACTCTTATGAAATGTGTTCTAGAGTGAAAAAAATATTTGAAAAAAATTTCACTGAAAGGATCATGGCATTAGCATGGACAATGTAATAACTCAAAATCTCACAGGCAGTATATTTTTTCACTTCACAGATCCCCATGCATGTCAGTATTTTGGTTGCCATGATATCATTAACTTAAACATTGAATAAATATTACCAGACAAACCATTATCGAAGTAATACATCATAACAGGAGTAATACCAAAGTACTATAAATACATATTGTAATGATCATATTTGTACATTTGTGTAACAAAATACAGAGACCAGGCAAAATGCACCAAAGCTGACCAAGATGAGGTGGTGAAACTTGAATCTGATTAAACTTCAACTCATTTACCAGTGCTCTGGGATTTAACACCCTGTTACACTCGGTTTCAATTTCTTCAGCGAGCTGACTGAACAAAGGGAGAAACATGAGACTCAAGGGAAAATTAATAATTTGCATATAATTAAAGATTAAATAGACTAAACATCACATGATCACTATCTCATATGGAGAGTTTTGCTTTGTTTTGGATTGTTTAATTAAATAGACTACTTAACATGCTAAGACTTAACTAAAAGAAGGAATATTATACATATTAATACTAAAGAATTTGGATTATATGGAGATGGATTGCAAGTAAAAGACACAAACAACTTATAATCTTAAATAGGTTTATTAAAATAAATGATTAAATAACAATTCAAGCAAAACAAAAGAACATTAATTACTTGGGTTAGGATATATATATATATATATTGTAACCTAAAATAAATGTGTTCAAATAGAAATAACTAAGTAAAGGTTCAAAAAATAACACTATCAAGAATTATAAGCAGAGGCACAAGATGGCAACTTAAAGTATCAGCAACTACATTTTCAGCCCCTTTGCAGTACTGAACCATGTAATTGAACTCCTGGAGGAACAGACTCCATCTCATAAGGCAGTTATTAGTGAGATAACTATGGTTGAGGAACTCTAAACTCTTGTGGTCAGTGATCACCACCACTTCAGATCCCAATAACATGGGCCAAAATTTCTGGAAAGCCCATACAATGGCTAGAGCCTTCTTCTCTGTGACCGTGTAATTGATCTCGGGCCCCTTCAATAAATGGCTTATGAAATACAACACCCCTATTCTCCCATCCAGTTGGATCTGAGACAAAGTAACACCCAACCCATACCCGCTATTGTCAGTTTGAAGTAAAAATGGTTTGCCAAAGTCTGGGTATGTGAGCACAACCTGTTTTACGAAGCTCATCTTGACCCTTTCGAAGGCTTCCTCTTGATCTGCAGTCCAGTTCCACTTCATTTCCTTTCTGAGCAGCTTCAAAAGAGGTTCTATTTGGTCGGCAAATTTTTCCCAAAACCTGTTGTAAAAATTGCACATTCCTAAGAATGACCGAATATATCCTCTGATATGAACACACTTTTCTTCATATTTATCTTAATCCCCTTTTCCCTGCACTCTCTGAAGAACAATTTCAACTGCTGGAGATGCTCCTCCAGCGATGTGGATGCCACAACTACATCATCCACATAGATAGTTATGATTTTCTTTGTTTTCGTCAACAAAAGTTGGTCCAGGCATCTTAGCAAACTGGCTCCACTGTTGACCAAACCAAAAGGCATTTGGTTAAATTGATAAGAATGCCCTCCATATCTAAAAGCTGTGTACTGACAGTCCACTGGGTGCAGCTTGATCTGCCAATAACTGGCATTCAAATCAAATGTTGAAAAGACTTTCCTTTAAACTTTCATTAATAAATCATGCATGGGTGGAGGGATGGTACAATGGGGTATTGTGGCCCTATTGAGTTGCTGGGCATCTAAACATAACTGGATAGCTCCATTTTTTTTCTTACAATAACTAGGGGATTGCAATAAGGAGAACATTTTTCAATAATTCCCCACTCTAACACGCTTTTCCACCTCCTCTTTAAATTGATGAGGTATGGGGTATGATTGTGCTTGGAATGGTTTCCCTGGTTTGAGCTTAATTCTTTGTTGGTACCCCCCAATAATCCCAGGATTTTCGGAGAATATATTGCTATAGTTCTTCAGCATAGCTTTAATTCTTTCTTTACTTTCCAGAGACCATTCTCAGTTTATTCACCTTTGCTACCAGCATATCTGGGGCAGACTGATTAAGGCAACATGTCCATTGGTCATGATATAGCTGAGGGGGTAAAAATCTGTTTCTTGGCCATAGCATATGCCAAGTTCTTTTTTGTAGTCTAGTTACATTTGCTCCTATGCAAGAAGTCTGAACTGAGCACCACCTCGTGGATTAAACTGTTCATTGTTAGAAACACACAGGGAGTTACTTGACCATTGATTTCTAATTGCAGCCAGATTTGATAGTGCTGTGGGTGACCATACATCTGGCACTGAGCCCTTGAAACCCAACCTTTGTATCGTTCTGCCAAAATGTGCGGACATAACAACCCTGATTCTGTTAACAATATTTAAATATAAAATATCCAAACTGCCATAAAAACCGGATTTTCTTTTTATAGTAAGCTAATACAGTTACTTCTCTTATTAGTTTAATTACCGCCTGTTTGATCTTCATCAGTCGCAATATGTTGAAAATAATGAATCATTTGTAAATATTGATTACTCAGTACACTTGTTTCAAACTACTTTTCTTTTTTAAAATAGTGAACGAGTCCCATATATGTGAATCAATACATGCATCCTCATTTCTCATTTAGCTTCATGGATATAACACATTGTTTGTCCCCATGTACATGTTCCAAAGATGCTCTTTATGAACAATGCTATTAAAATATATACCAACTATCTGTATTACTGCAAATAAATAATTGAAATTGTATATCCCTACTTATTGATCAAATCATTTACTGCTAAACTGTGAAGCACAATATATGTAATTATTAATCCAAATCAGTCACGAACGGTCATATTTTGTGCATCCACTGCATTAAAAAAATATCTGTAAATATCTTTAAAGTGGCATATCCATCCCACACAAACTATAAGTCACCCACTCAAAATTGTATCTTCTAAATTAATTTGTATAATGGGACTTCATAAAAAATCCCATGTTTTGTAAATAATTAAGGTACTTACGGATAATTTGCCTGATGACGTATTACCCTGAAGGCATACCGGTCTAATGTTGCGATTTTTAAGATAACGTCTCCAAGTGATCTGCAGACACATCTACTCGATAAGATGTGCCCGCATATCACGTGAACACGTCACGTTAAAAAGCGCAACATTAAACCGGTATACCTTCAGGGTAATACGTCATCGGTTGAGCATGTGATAAAAAACAAAAGGAACACCAGCATGCTTCTTCTTGGTCCTGGAAAAAAATACAAAAAAAAAAAATTTGTGAAAATTTAATACGGTGAATACAAATATAGTAACACAAAATTATTTAAAATGTACCCAACAAATTAGTGAAAATTTACATGCATGAAATACAAAATAAGGTCAATACAAAATAAAATAATAAATTATTGAAAATGTGCCGTTAATGGCGATCACAGCGCGGAGCGCTGGAGTTGTTGGGGGGGGGGCCCTGGGTGTTTTTGCCAAGCGAAGCTTGTAGTACAAGATATAAAATACAAAATATAGCCAATGAATTTACGAAAAATAATTTGATATTTGTAGAAAAAAATTTAATACGGTGAATACAAATATAGTAACACAAAATTATTTAAAATGTACCCAACAAATTAGTGAAAATTTACATGCATGAAATACAAAATAAGGTCAATACAAAATAAAATAATAAATTATTGAAAATGTGCCGTTAATGGCGATCACAGCGCGGAGCGCTGGAGTTGTTGGGGGGGGGCCCTGGGTGTTTTTGCCAAGCGAAGCTTGTAGTACAAGATATAAAATACAAAATATAGCCAATGAATTTACGAAAAATAATTTGATATTTGTAGAAAAAAATTTAATACGGTGAATACAAATATAGTAACACAAAATTATTTAAAATGTACCCAACAAATTAGTGAAAATTTACATGCATGAAATACAAAATAAGGTCAATACAAAATAAAATAATAAATTATTGAAAATGTGCCGTTAATGGCGATCACAGCGCGGAGCGCTGGAGTTGTTGGGGGGGGGCCCTGGGTGTTTTTGCCAAGCGAAGCTTGTAGTACAAGATATAAAATACAAAATATAGCCAATGAATTTACGAAAAATAATTTGATATTTGTAGAAAAAAATTTAATACGGTGAATACAAATATAGTAACACAAAATTATTTAAAATGTACCCAACAAATTAGTGAAAATTTACATGCATGAAATACAAAATAAGGTCAATACAAAATAAAATAATAAATTATTGAAAATGTGCCGTTAATGGCGATCACAGCGCGGAGCGCTGGAGTTGTTGGGGGGGGGCCCTGGGTGTTTTTGCCAAGCGAAGCTTGTAGTACAAGATATAAAATACAAAATATAGCCAATGAATTTACGAAAAATAATTTGATATTTGTAGAAAAAAACCCAACAAATTAGTGAAAATTTACATGCATGAAATACAAAATAAGGTCAATACAAAATATAGAAACAAAAAATTAGTGAAAATGTGCCGTTAATGGCGATCACATAAAAATGTGCCATTAATCGCGATCACATGCCCTACTTTTACATACATTGGCTAATGAATTTACGAAAAATAATTTGATATTTGTAGAAATATTAACCCAAAAATTATTTACAAATTAAATGTAATTAAGTGGAAGTTTGATAATTGAAGAAATATAAAAAAAAAATTTTTTTTGTAAATTTAAAAAAAAAATAAAAAGTTAATGCGAATCTACCATTAATCGCCATCTTGTATAAAATGTGGTGTAACACGAGTAGTTTCTACAAGCATTTGGTAATTTTAAAAACGGACTGTATATTGGTAATTTTATTAAAAAAATTATTGAAAATTATTTACAAATTCATTGAAGAAATATTAACAAAAATTGTTTGTACATTTAAAATAAAGATTTAATGCGAATATGGCATTAATGGTGACGTTACTTTTACATGCATTTGGATTACTTACTGTCTATATTCAATAATATAATTAATTCTAAAATTATAATTATTATAAAAAAAAATTAAAATTACTTACAAATATAGCGTTAACTGTGGAGGACTGAATTGGGATATATGTTCTAAAATTGCAGCGCTTTGTACGACTGCCTCCACATAAACTCGCTCAAATATGAGTCCAGGTGCTGACGTGCTGGAAAAAAATCACTGTTATCAAGTGGATAGCAAAATCACAATAGATAGAAAAATCAAAAAATTTCCAAAATCTCTCTCCGAATTTTAAATCTCGCGGTTAAAAAAAAAAAAAAATTGACTCTCTGATGGATTAATCACGCCAGTCACTTCGTTGCCATGACAACGTTGTCATACAAAGATCGTCAATGCCTACCGGAAGGGAAACCGGTGGGTCAAATACGTCATCAGGCAAATTATCCGTAAGTACCATAATTAATGTAACTGCAAGTGTAAAATACTTTTGTAATATCTATATATGCATTTTCTTTATATTATAATAAATATATATATTTCAAATGTAAATCCTGTGTTAGAATCATTTTCTTTAGCTAATAGTTTAGCATTAATAAATATTACTTTAATGAATGTAATTCCTGGGCTACTCTTTGCCATGATCATCATCATCTCTTCAATATTATTGTTTTCAATTTCATTCTCATAGTTTTGTAGTTAAGTAGATAAAAGGTGGCTGCTGGAAGGTTGCATTAGATCCTAAGATCTAGGTGCAATTCTCTCAGATCCAAGGCTCCTCACTGATGAAGGCCACAAGCCAGAAACTAGTCTGGAGATATTGGATGAGTAGGCACTAGATGGGGATTTTATGCACAAGCCTTCTGGCATCCATTGATTACTCTGGTTGGCACAGGGTGGCACTAGTGTATGGAGTTTTACTTGTTTAATAACAGTTATGTGCTAGCATAAGAGATGGTGATCATGTGATGTTTAGTGGTTAAACAGAATTATACATTGAATATTGTATTAGGTTATGAATAAGCATCTCAAGTTATAGTATATGGTAGGAGCACTGATGGTACAAGTATTTAAATTTGTGTGTAAATAAAGTTTTGATTAAAATTATGTAAAATGTACTGACAGTACTGGTATTTTTTTCTCCAGAAAGATTACTCTAGAAAAAACATACTTTAAAAAGAACTTTAAAGAAAAATTATGTAAATTAGCTTAGCTAATAAAAAGATGCCAAAATTCTTAGGGCACATTAGTCACTTACAGTAAAGAAAAGAAATAGCTTCTGAGAATAACACAATGAATATTTTCGTGAAAGGAAGAAAAGATAATGCTGAATAAAGGTAGTTTTAGTAAATTGCTTACTGTAAAGTTCAGATGGAAAGAAATTGGCAGAGACTTTAATTAAAAGAGTAACAACCCATTAGAAAATTAATGAACTGTGTAATTAAGTGGCAGTCTGTGAAATCAGATATTTTCACTGTGAATAAACTCTATTGAAATCCCCAAAAGTTAATGGGATTAATTATTGTTAGTATATTAATTTTATTGTATTTTTTATATTGTTTTAATAATGCCTCAGGAAATAAAAATAAACTTGCTGATATATATTATAGCTTTGTGAGTATTTATTTATTTTCACTGACATATTTGGGATTAAATCTCACTGTGAATACAGCAGATGGTGCAGATGACAATTTTAAGAATTTGCATACTATCTGAAATTAGAAAAGAAAAATTTGTATATTTATGTGGAAACAATGAAAAAAAGGCACTCAAATCTTGCAAGAATCTGACATTGGTAACTCCACAGTGTGGCATATATATCTGGAACATATAGAGTGTTACATGAAGATCAGTAAAATTAAGAAAATATAAAGTTTCAACACTGTTGTTTTTGGTCAGTAGCAATGTTCTACAGAGTGCTAAGCAATTATGTGATCCCATGATTCCAGGACATGTACCATACAGTGAATTAGTAGAAAATCTAAGTACATATTTTCAGCCAGTAGTAATGAAGAGGATACCTTGTTTGCATTTTCAAACAAAAAAAACAATTGCCTCAGAGAGTTACCAAGATTACAATATGGCATTGCATAAATTTGCCAGAGAATGTGAATTTATGGCAGATTTAAAAAACATACTCTTGGATCAGCTCCTGAATGGGATGTCAGATCACAATCTTAGAAAAACTCTACTATGTGAAGTGGATATATCATACAGAACAGTTATCACAAAATATATAACACAAGATACCAATTGATAGTGCATCAGAATGTCAAATACTAAGAAATGAATTAATAAATACTACAAGTGAAAACAGAGCTAAGATGGATAAATCACCTAAAATATTTTTTAAGAAATAAATTAGCAAGTGAAGCATACAAAAAGGGTATGCATATTTAAGGGATAAAAGAAAACTCAGCTTACATTTATAGGAAAAATAAAGAAAAAGACAAACCATGCCCAGACATTAAATCAGGGGGATGAGGAGCTTGTAAAAAAATAAACATAAAAAAAAGAAAAAAAAAAAAAAAAAAAGGAATGAATCAAAATAAAACCAACCAAATGTGAAATTAAGGTCAATATGGAGGTTGACAGCAGTGCTGGATTGATTCTATCTTTGAAAGAACGGAATAAAATTAATGTCAAATCTAAGGAAAAAGTGAAAATAAGTAAGGCAAATGTAGTGGCAACAGATGCAAATGAAAACAATAGAAATTTGTGGAAAAGTTTTGTTCCAGTGAAAGTAAATCAAAAATTAAGTCTTACCTCTGCTTATTAGAAAGACAAGACAATATTCCACTGCTTGGCAGAAACTAATTCTGTCCATTACAAATTTGTTGTAAAATAATTAAGAAAGACAAATTACAGAAGTTAGAACTATGTTTCCTCAGCTGTTTAAACATGAAATAGCTAAATTAATAATGTGATGAGTAGACATGGAATTAGCTAAACATAGGCAATCTGCAGTGTGTATGCTCTGAAGTCAAACATTGAAGAAACAATAGAAAATATGGTAAAAAAGTTATCATCTGTGGAAGACACTTCACAGGCTACTCCTGTAGTTGTAATCATAACACTGGATAGTAATATTAGAATTTTCTGAAGACTATCAAGTTACTGCAAATAAATAAGTGTGCTTAACCGATGCCAAGTGTACAGAAAGTGTTAGCATCTTTACAGAAAGCCTCATTCTTTGCAAAGATAGATTTAAAGTCTGCATCCCACCAAATACCTGTTACAAAAATGAGCAGAATTGTTGTTATTATGTACTCATAATGGTCTGTTTAAATGCAAAAAATGGTACTTATGTAGTTTGTGTATAAAAAAGCTTGATACCCATTTTATTTCAAATTAACCATTTTCAGGACCTCAGGAATTCCCAACACATAGTATAAACAATATGGCTGACCCTAAGTTATCATATTCAATATTTATGTTTTTTTTATTTATTAAAATAATAAAGAAACACTTAAGTCCAAAGGGTTGTAATTAAAGTTTTTTTTAATGTAAAAGTAGTAAAGAAAATAAAACATGATTAAGCAAACAATGTTTTGGAGCCTTCTAACCATGTTCCTACCATTGTGCCCCCACACATAAAATGTAATATTGGCCCCATATCACATACTTTTCAGGTAGGCACTATGCTGCAATCATGAACATAGTCCACTGCATCCTGTTCTGTCATTGAAAGATTTCAAATTTTAATCATATTTCCAAAAATGATAAGGCAAAAAAGAAATGTAAAAAAATCGGTAATGTTCTGTTCTATCATGTCAGCCACTTGATGGCATTGATGCTAAGCAAAAACACATAGATATAACATTCCCAGGCCAGTGATTCTATAGAACTATTGACTTTATTTTTGGAATAGGAAATAAAAAAAATTATATTACAATTTACACAAAATTAAAAAATTCAAACAAAATATAAAAATGAAAGCCAAGATTTTGGACCTTTAGGTACCATAATTAATTCGACTGGCTTTGTGTGTGTGTTTCTATAAAAAATTACATTCCTTTCTAATAGCAAATAATAGTACATTAGACTTTTTTGGACAGGAATTAATCAAAGACTGGCTTTTTTGGGTGTGTGGATATAAAAAGTTATGTTCCTTTTTTTATTGAAAATAAGAGTAAATTTTAGCCTTTTTAAAACATTAATTAATACAAAAACTGTGTTTTGGAATCAAACTCAATTATATTACAATTTCCACAAAATTTAAAAATTCAAACAAAATTTTAAAATGAAAGCTGACTTTGACTTTTTGGGATAGTAATTAATCAGAGACTGGCATTTTCTTTGTGTGTGTGTTTATATAAAAAGTTACATTACTTTTTTAATAACAAATAATAGTAAATATAGCGGAAAAGTTACAGTACTTTTCTAATAAAAATAAAAGTAAATTTTAACCTTTTTTGGACAGTAATTGATCAGACACTGCATTTTGGGGGTAAAAAGTAAATTAGATTGCAATTTACCCACTAAAGTTAATAACTTATAACAAACTATTAAAATGAAAGCCCACTCCGGTGTTTGGCAATTGCCAATTTTCAGAGTTTGAAGCAGCCATCTTACTTGTCTCAGATGGTTTCTCATGGATACATTACTTTTATTGGGATCTTCAAAATAGTGCTGTGCTGCACCCTAAAATCCAATTTGTGAGGGTTACACAGTCCTGATGGAACAGTGATGACACTGTTAAAAATGTTAGAAGGTACCAGTAGGTCAGTTCACATGAAAAAAAAAGTTGGACCTGAAAACTTCAATTATTTAGACATGATGCAGTCAATGCACCATCACATGATACAGTAGTGAAAATAGACAACCCAGCATTATAATAAAGTGCATAACACAAGCAACTATGCCTAACAATGAAGGCATTTTTCTGTGCTTTTAGCATAGAAAGAAGCCACAGCGGAAGCCAGCAGCCAAGTAAATGAACTCTTTCTATGTTTTGTCATAGAAAGAAGGCTATCTGCTTGGCTGTGGCCACAGAAATGGCATATTTCTAGCAATTTAGCTAGAAATAGTGCCATCAAGCAGCTGACATGATGGAACAGAACACTACCAAAAAATCACATGTTAATGAATGTCAACAAAAAATAACATTAATTTCAATCACGTGTTAACATTTATTTCTCAAACATGTATAGCTTGTTATCCTTAAAAAATATTAACAAATGTATTGTAAATTAAATATTAATTTTAAAAAATGATAAATTCCATTCATAACATAATGTCCAAATTTTAACACAAGGTGAACAGATAATACATGGTTAAAATTAATGTTAATTTTTTGTTGATATTCATTAACATGTGACTTTTTTAACATTTCTATTTTGCCACATCATTTTTGGAAATATGATTAACATTTGAAATCTATCATTGTCAAAACAAGATGCATTGGATTATTTTCAAAAATTTTAGGATAATGCCCACCTGAGAAGTATGTGATAAAGACCTGATATTACATTTTATGTGCAAACAGAGATCCAATGGCAGTGTCATGTGCAAACATATTCTAAGGGCCTATTTATTTGGAAAGAAACATGGTTAGATGGCTCCAAAACATTGTTTGTTTGCTAAATCATGTTTCATTTTCTTTACTGCATTTACATTAAAAAAGTTATAAATTACAACCATTTAGACTTTTCTGTTTATCATTTTAATAATAAAAAATGTAAATATTGAATACGATAACTTAGATTCAGCCATATTGTTTGTACCACATGTTGGAAGTCCCTGAGCCCCTGAAAATGGATAATTTAAAATAAAATGGGTGGTAAGCTTTCCAGCAGTACCCAATAAATTACCTTATGAGATAAATGGCACCAAACATCATTCAATTAAGGTGGGCATGTTATTACAATATATAAATGGAGTGATTCCTTATTTAGACAATATAGTACTTACTGTGCAATTGAAAGAAGGGCTGAAAATGAGTTATGGAAGTGTACTCAATGCTAAATAAAATGGGAGCTAGATTAAAAGCTGTCAAGTGCACTTTGACAACTTTGGAAATAAAATTTTGGGGACATATGACAAATAACGATGGAAGATACCCCCAACTCTGAGAAAGTGGGAGCCATAAAAGAAATCATCACTCCAATGTATGTAAAAATTTATAAGCTTTTTTGGAACTGTTGAATTTCTAGGAAAGATTTAACAGGGAAATCACATGTATTAAGACTGTTGTATGAATTATTGCATAAAAGTAAACACAGGAAATGAACTGATGAGCACAAAATAGCAATCCAGAAAGCCAATGATTCATTGACATCAGAGTAACTCTTAGTGCATTATCATAGTTCTCTGGAGGTGACAATTACTATATACATTTGGAATTGGAGATGTTATTTTGCACAAATATGGTGAAGGCGAATGTCCAATCACATGCCTACACAACTTTATCATTGAAAAAATTAGTCAATTAGTTAAGCAAACTCTGGCTATAATATTTGCCATAAAAAAATTTCATCAAAACATATATGGACATATGGATCATAATCCTAAGTACACATGTTGGATGCAATAGATATCTAAATATTTCTAAAACCACTGAATAGACAGAGATCCTAGATAAAGAAGCTAAAGAATCAGATCCAAAATGTCGACTAAGTTTTGTTGCTATGGCAATTTGGAATGTTCATCCACTTATCAATCTGTAATGGCTGTACTCTGATGATTAGTCAAGTACTCATATCAGCAAAATAACAAAAACAAGCATTAAAGTTGTTACATAATGAGCCCAATATAAAGATAAGTTCCTGCATCAACGGAATATGATTCAGATCCAAAATCTAGTTATATACTAAATAAGTTCACTATCCCTTTCTCTGACCTTGAACTCATACCCTCGAAGAACCCGCAACTGTGGCGTTTATAAAATATATAAGATCGGTGCGATTTGTTTCAGTTCTAATCGGTTGGATTAGCTCAAGGCGCCGAGATCCTGGGATCGAAGTCCACTGACGCTGGTCCTTACCGCGGTGAAAGTACTGAGAACAGCAATCTTCCCAGCAGTAACCCGGAGAACACACTGCGCTGAGATGTCGAAAGCACAGCAGCAAAAGGACCGCACAAAGGAAAAAAAACCCTGCGTGCTCTTTTAGATTTCCCCCGTTCACAGTCACGTTCGCGTCTCTTCTTTTTCTGGAGTATAGGTTTTACACATATTTTTTTGGGTGTGAAATCCGGATTTAATTTGATCAAGTATTTCTATTCGATTAATCTATTTCAGTACAAAGCACATTCTTTTATATGTTTAAAATTTTTAACACAATAGTTACTCTAATTGGTTATTAGCTTTCAATATTACAATTTGTATCAGTCGCATTCCTTTCCCTTTTGGGACATCAGCCATCTTTTAACTAAAAGTTTAAACCCTTATCTCTACCAACTTTTAGACTTTTTAATTTAAATATCACTCTTTGTTTCACTTTATATACATTTTAACTCTCTATATATTTTACTCTATTTTATCCACTAAATCAAAATTACTCTCTCTATATATAACAATAATAAAAAAACAACACTGGAAATATTAAATACTATCTCTCAGTTTTGAGGATATTTTGGGATTACGGTTGTTGAGACGTAATCGTTTGTCCATAATTATTCTAAAACTTTATGATTGTTACTTTTTAGCAAACTTTATACTTAAAAAAATTAGTTTTTTAATTTGAAAAAAAAAAAAAGATTATGAATACGTACATTGCGAATATATTTGGACGTATCACTTTAGCAAACGATATATTTAAAAATGAGTTTTTGAATTCAAGTTAATTTTAAAAATTTATTATGAATACGATATAAATAAAATATTTGGGGAATAAAAAAATTAGTAAGCAAGAGCAATTTTCGATATTGTTTATTTAATTCAAATCTTTTATTTACATCGTATTCATATTATTTTTTTAAAATTAACGTGAATTCAAAAACTCATTTTTTAAACATAACGTTTGCTAATGGCGCTGCTGGAACGTAATCGCCCGGTCATAATAATTCTAACTTTGTGAATTATTCGAACACTTTAGATTTATTTTTTTAAAGATTATTATTTATTCAATAAATTACTACAGGTAAATTAATTTTGACAAGAGATGCGTGTACCCACGCCATCTATTGAAGGCACGCCACTGCTACGAACTCATCAGTTATTATTACTTAAACTAGTTTAATTACATTTAAATATTTGCTCACAAAAAGCAATATAGTTAATTCAATTATGCATTCTCTTATGCAGTATTAACTTACATTTTTAAATATCCAAAATACACAAATATTAATGCGTGAAATATATGTAGACCTTTAAAAGTACATTACTTATAAACTCACCTTTTTTTACATGAGAACGAGGGCAGTTCCTGTTTTCATCTCAAGGTTCTCTTTTGCACCGCCATCTACTGGGATTATATAATTTTCAAACAAATAAATGTTTTCCTGAAGGTTTATGATAATAAATACAGTTTCCATCATCTAATATTAAGTATTGAATGTCTTAGAAAAATTTAACTTTATTTAAATTTTCTAATTACATTCAACTATTAGTAATAGCAGACAGATTAATATATTAATTTTTGATATTAATTTTTATGACGTGTTAGTAAATGAAATATTAGAGATGCGCTGACAAGAAAGAATGATTCATGCATTGAAAAAGTAAAAAAATATTAATTTTAATTGTCCAATAAACGAACTGTTGTGCTTAAAATTAGCGTGTTTGTGTACTATTTAACATTTTTATTGATTTAACAAATTTATATATTAACGTCATCTACAAATAGCCCAAGAGTTTTTAAGATTTAAACTATTTAAAAAACTATACATTATAAATAAATGAAACAATTAAGTATTTATCTTTTTACATTTTATTTTTTCTGACTTTGAATTTTCTTTTTCACCAATTTTTTTGTATTTTTATTTGCGTCCACCGTTCCCGCTATTTTTTTCTACATTAAATTCATTTTTAAATTTTCGATAAATTTATCTTTTCTCTAATAAGGATTAATCTGGTATTCCTAACTTTGGTATCTATCATAAAATACAATACAGTTTTGATTTCATTGTTACACATACACGAGCACGCCTCCCACGATTGTCTCTGGTTTGTTCATATACGTTTCATCACCAAAAACTGTTTTGTATCTTCTCTAAATTTTTGTCTATGTACTAATCTATACTGGCAGTTGATTTCTAACCATATTTTAATAGTATAAATTTACCATAATATATATATTTTTTAAAAAAATTATTCCACTGTAAATATATAAATACTTTAAACAGAACTTAACATTTTATAATGAATAGAAAAAAGACTCAAATCATCTGAGAGTACGGAAACGAGAACCAATAAATATGAGTAAAATAAATATACTAAATATACGAAAACTTTCTTGTATTATTACACAAGAAGTAGGTCATAATTGATAACTGAAAATAGTGGATCCACATTTCTAAACTGAATAGGGAACTTAATGAATGAAATATTCCCTACAGCCACATTAAATTTTGTTTCCAAGTATCTTAAGTTTCTATCATATTTCCTTTTTACCCATATTCATGGATCTGTTAAACAAAATAACAGTGTTTGTTTTGGAATGTGGCTTTATATTTCAATCGCCATAGAAATCTTAGCAGTGAAAATGCAGTTCTTATTATTTTCATTAATGATAACGAATGAACTCAAAATCTTGATTAAAAGTTATTGACAGAGGAAGGATTATATTTAATTATAAATTACTGAAAAAGATATAAAAATCACCAAGGTAAAAAAAAATTCTTTTTCTGATAACTATCAATTAATCTTATTATGAAATGTTGTAGTTTAGAAAATGGCATAAAGAAATTAGCTACCAGTATGAATCAAAGATTCATATTCTATCATATTTTGTAATACTTTTATAGATGAATTTTCAATTGGCACTATAACTGAATTTTGAAGTACATCATTACTGATAGATCATTGTCTGTTATTTAAATCATCTCATCTTTAGTATCTAGACAGGTCAGTTCATTTCTTCAAATATGAGTTTTCCCAATTTTATATAATTTATTTGGCAAACAGGAAATTTCTTGTCTTGTAAAGATTCATTACATATTTCTATTAAATGATTAATTTTTATGAATTGATAAACAACTTCATCTAATGTAAATCATTTTTTTCTTTGGTTAATAAAAAGTTTTGATCTTGGTCCCCACATATGTTAGTTCATGAGTGCTATTGATATATAACTTATATAGCTGTAAATAGCACATTGTGTTAATATTCTACTGAGAACAGAATGAACTATTTTAATTTTTGTTTTCACATTTTTTCAAATTGAAAGTTATTAATTGAATTAGAAATACATCATTAATTTATTGTTATTAAATTGTTTTTAGTAAGCAAAACATAGATTGGAATACTATGAGATAGAGGTGGCATTACTTATTAAGAAATTAGGATACCATAATATATAGAAACTGAACTGGATTCAGATTTATATGACTATAGAAGAAAGTTAGATTGATTGAAAATATTTGTTTTTTTAGTTTGGGCTGATAGTTTGAGATTGTAACATAAAAGAAAATAATAAGAATTAGAATGAAAGCGCATCAGATTCTAAGGTTTAGTGGCCCTGATCCAAGATTTCTCATTGATGTGAGCCATACATTTGAAACTATTCTAGGGATTTTGAATAGGAAAGTGTAGGATAAGGATTTATTAAGCAATATCAGCTGACAACTACTATTATTTTTCAATGCTTAGAGTATATGACAGAACAAAGATTGGATAGTTTGCTACTAAACAAATGATGTATAAGCTGAAGACAGGTGATACATCATGTGATGCTTTATTGATGCACTGATAATGTGATAAATTTAAGACATTTTAATAATATAACTGTGAAATTTTTATTATGTTTAAGTTAATTAAAAATAGGGGGGGGGTGTTTATCTTTATTTACTTTAAACTGTTTTAACTGAAATATATAATATTTAAACTGTTTTGAAAAAAAATTGGAAATGAGACTATGAGTATCAAAGTTGTTCATCACTTAATTAGAAATAAGTAACCACAATAAGAAATGTAGATCTGCAAAGATTGTTTTTTAATTAATTAAAAACAGCAATAACAAGAAATTAAGAATGTTTAATTGAAAATTTAAAGCCATATTGTTGAAAATGTTTATAATAATTAAGAAACAGGATATTTTACATAAGTGGTGAAGAGGCAAAATCTAAATATTTGTTTTAGATGCTAGAAAGTCTTTTATTTTATGAATGATGTATCTGTAAATAAGAAAGTTTGGTATGTTTTTAACCTTTATTAACTTTCAATTTTTATTTTTTTGATAATTAATGATTCCCAATTATAATGGAATTTAGAAAAAATTCAAGCAGTAGATAATTATTTACTGAATGTGTTATATTCTTTATACTTACAAAAATATTTTTAATGTTACCGGGAAGAACTTCTCACATGACTATATTTTTTATTGAAGAAATTTATATTTAATAAGTTAATAAAAAAAGAATTTCTTTTAATGTGTTAAGAAAAGCTCTTGAGTCTATTCCTGTACCATATAGATGAATAATAGAATTCAGATAAAAAGTAATTCATACATGGAAAGAAAATTCCATCATAAAACTAAAATAAAACATGTAGAAATCAGTTTTGAATATATAGTTTATAAATGAGAATGATGTATTTTGGAGATCTTATTTTTATTTTATAGAAATGTATAATTTTAAGAGCAAGTGAATTGTGAATGTAAGACAAGAAGAGTATTAATTGAAAATGAAAGTATACTGGATCCAAAACATTCACTCTTTTTTATTGTCTATTTCTTTTTATCTATTGTCTCAAAATACACTATATCTAATTATCTAATGTGTTAATTTCATCTACTTCATTTCTATGCTACCACCAATAAATAGTGAAAAGGCAATAAAATAAAACTTTAAATTGATAAATTTTCAGTTTTAGTACATTAGATATCGGGACATGCTTGATGGTGCTGTTTCTGTTCTAAAACACAGAAGTATGCTTTTTACATGGCTGAACCTATGTCTACTACAACACTACATGCATAATAGCCATTTTTGATCATGTGATGGCATTGTTCTCTATGCAAATGCTCAAAAATCGCATGCCTACTTATGTGTGTCCATGCTTTATGCGTAGGTTTAGTAATGAGAGTTCACTACTGTTGGATATGAGGGTATCTGTTGTTCAATTTCTCAGAACTCTTGAAATATGTTTTCAAAATAATTGTCTGGCACACCAACTGTAGTAGGATTGCATATTGATAATTATCACCCTGTCAACACACATTTTGAGAGCTGGTAGAAATTAATAAAAGCTTTGGCAGAGGACAATGTGGTGTATTTACACAAAATTTCATGTTCTCTATAAGTATTTTTGTTCACTTGTATTACATATTTACAAACAAATACTGCTGATAAAATACAAAATTATTTGACTCATTACTTTTACAATTAATTTTTTGGGTTTGTTTTTTGGGTTTGTTTAAATTTGGAAATAAAAATAAAATATTTGTTTTTTACTTTTGATCAGCATAAAAAAGGTGGCTGCTTACTTTTTTAATGAAGGATTTTTTTTAAAGTTAGTGTAATAAATCTTCAATTAGTATTACAATAATAACTTAAATTTTATTCAAAAAATGATAGTGTTTTTGTAGGTTTTTTTTGTTTAGATTAAAGGATTTATTTATTTAATATTCTAATAGTAATGTAAATTTGAAAAAAAAAAGAAAAGCCATCCAGCCCCCAAAAGTTATACTAATATGTTTTTGAACACAAACAGTGCCATCAAGCATGTCCCAGTATCTAATGTACATTTATCAATTACACAAAAGGTTGTATTTGATTCATGAATTTTATTTTTAATAGTAAATCAGTTATTATTTCACATACCATTTGTGCCTTACTTAAATGTCATGATGTCAAATACTGCACTTTCAGGAGTTAGGCAAGGGTGTAGTATGTCACCTGTTTTATTTAATATTTATTTAGAAGATATGCTAAATAATTATTTGGACTGTGGAGGAGCAAATGTTAGAGGGAGAGTAATAAAGTGTATAAGATTTGCAGATGATATGGCTCTTATTGCAGAGGAAAAAGATCTTCAGAATATGTTGAATAAATTGGAAGGATGTATGGCATATGGAATGAAGATTAATATTGAAAAGACTAAGTGTTTATGGATAGGGAGAGATTCAAAAATTCTGCAAATTGGAATCCATGATGACATGGTTTAACAGGTGAAGGGATTTAGATATTTGGGTGGTTGGTTGAGTGGGAATAGAAGAAATGAAGATGAAGTTAAAAGAAGAATAGCATTGGCAAAGGTGACATTTGTAAAAAGAAAAAAGATATTTTGTGGACCTATGGAAAGAGAATTAAGGAAGAGATTAATTAAATGTTGTGTGAGGTGTATTAATGTATGGTTGTGAGACATGGACATTGAGCAATAGAATTAAAAACCAATTGGAAGCTTTTGAGATGTGGACATGGAGAAAAATGAAAAAAATCAGTTGATAAGTAAAATAACAAATGAAGAAGTTTTGAAAAACGTTAATGAGAAAAGGAGATTGAAAATATCAGAGAGAGAAGAGAAACTGATTGGGATATATTAAGAAGAGTTATAGTTTAATGAAAGATGTTTGGAGGGAAGGGAGGGAAAAAAGAAAGGGAGAGAGATATTGAATGATGAGATGGAAGTAGTGAGAGAAAAGGAAGGAAGAAGGAAAAAAGGTTCTGGATGTCTAGGACAGACTACTATTGATTGACTGTTAAATAATTCAAATGAGATAATTTCCAGTGGATTTTAACCCATAATTCATTCTTTCATCTAAAAATTAAAGTTAAGATGCTTACAATAAAATATTTCATTAAATAAATCTTATTTTATAACATTTAACTGAATTTATTACTATATTACCTCTTTCACTCACTACATGAATTATCCATTTTAATATGTATACATTTTCTTCACTGAATCAGTAATTCAAAATACTGTCTTTATTTGATAGACTTCTGTAAAACATTTTGGTTTGGGAATTTTATTTGACTTCATAGCTACATTTCCTTTAGCATTCATTACATTTCCTCTAAGCATATTAAGGGTGTATGAGAAGTAGATGGAATTGTGGGTAATGTTTAGTTTTAA